>CM076722.1:1923760-1951399 GCA_038501795.1 Pseudopleuronectes americanus
GTCCTCCCCCCCTCGTTGTCAGTGTAAATGAGTGTTTTCTGAGCTGATGATTACGATTATCAGAACTATGATGGTCACAGTGGGAGGAAACCAGTGCTGACTGGTGGAGATGTAGAACACGGTCTCCGGGGCGCGAGTAGCAGAACAACGGGTCTTATTTAATCTTTCTCAGCTTTTTAGTTTTTTTTTCCTTGAAGAAACCGAGACCAGCGATGAATTAAACAGAAAAACAAATATTGTCTGAGGAGCCGGCGTCTGACAGATTATTTCTCTGAGCCGCAGGACTTTCATCCAGAATCATCTGCTCAAAGACGTCTAACAGATGATTTTCATCTGAATGACACTTTTCTTCATAACAACCAGTGAAGATCATTCTGGAACAACAACTGTGTTTAAGATCTCCGCACAACATGAAGCATTATACTGTGGGTTTTCTGTTGTGCATTAGCTAATTGGAATTCTTTCCTGGACACAAACATTTGATATTTCAATAACTTAAACTGGAATTAAAAAAATATATATATTATTTGGTTGATACATATCAGGCTCCAAAGAATTTAATGTGCGGGAGCTGGATGCTGAGAAGAAAATAGTTTCTTTATTTTGGTTAATATAACACAGTCCAAGAGTTCAGAGCCATTTATTTTAAAATGTGGCCGGAAAAAGACTTTGCAGCTTTTTATTAAGACCAAGGATAGAAAATGTGGGAATGACCATTATGAGGCTGTTGGAGCCAAAGAAACTGTGACTCTGTTTGAGAAACAATCACCATTATTTACTTTGTCCAGCGGCGTCTGGCAGAAAAAAATAACACAATATCACACAGTCCCATTAAACTGCTACGCAAGATGGTGGTCAGCTCGAGTTTGTTGCATTAGAGACGCACAAATATAACTCAATGGGGTTAATTAAGATAAAAATAGGAGCAGAAGTCTGTTTTAGCAAATGAGCTGATTTCACCTCGTTGTGTTAATACTGTGTCAGGTCACATATTTACTGGGAAACACTTGGACAAACATCAATGATAAGAATAAACCTAAAATGACTCTGACTTGTTCATTTGGACCGTTTCCCATCAGCTAACACGGAGGTTTATGACTTATACTGCAGCCAGCCACCAGGGGGCGATCTTGACGATGTGAGGAACTGTCAAATCGTCCGTCTTTATTTACAATCTGGAACTTGTCCCACAGCTAAACCAGTGAGCACCAGTTAAACACCACGATGACAGAGCTCCGCTGCCCTTTTCTGACCAATTATCACGTTCAAGTTTCTCGACACCTAAGAAGGCGAGAGGCCAGAAGTTCATTCTTTAATCGGCAAAAGTCACAAAAATGAAAGTGACGAGGCAGTTTGAGGAAATTACAAAAATGTCATCACAGAAAATAAAGCCCCTGGATTCACAGATCGAGGGACGACTGATGAAACAATTATTATAATCTCTGAAAGCAGTTGTGTGTCTGCACGAGAAGCGTCGCACTTATTGGACGTGTCTGTTCGGTAAATAACGAATGTGACAGTTTCCTTTAGTGCAAAGACTGAAAACAGACACATGACCACAGCCCCGCTGACAAGTGCACGGATTAAACATTCATCGTTCTTTCCTCATTAGTTCTGTTTGACATATTTTTGTAGCTTTGGACGGAACCGGCAGACACTGGGAAGTTCAACTGGAGTCCATACAAACCAGTCTCTGCTGCTGAATCACTCCAACTGGGAGTGAAGTCACTGGGAGCTCCTGGGTTTTTTAAACAGTGGGAACCTGGCTTATTCATTGATGACATGAATGAATGACAGCTGAGAGTGGATTTTTATCGGTATGTTTATCGGGATCTGCCCACGATGGCAGTGATTTATTCCGGGTTGAATTGGCTTCATATCTGACATGTCGTCCATCTTTGTTTACGGTCTATAGCTGTTTGCTAGTTCAGGTCCTGAGAAGGATCCAACTGTTGGAGCCTTTGTTTCTCAGGTGGCCCTGATTTGAGACACATTCACAGTTCCTCCTAGTTTCCTGACTTTGTGAAAAAAGTGAAGCTAACTTCCTGTGGACTGTGGCTTCATAGATCCCATAAAGACATGAGAGTGGGATTAATCTTTGCATGTAACTCTCTGCATGTAGAGGTCTGAGGACCCACAGGCTCTTAAGGTGTTTGCATTCAGGATGCATCCACCTCTCTGTTACCCTGAGGAAAAGAAACATAAATTATGGGAGTTAAGAAAGAGAGCAGTCTGACAATATATCAAGTCTCTTTCCTGCCAAAAAAAAACGGAGCTGGCAGGAGGATTGTGGTGAGTTTGAGGGTGGCCAAGGATTTAGCCTGTCCATGTGAATCCCTCCGAGCTCGTGTCCTCTACCCCCCATCGAGGAAGGAGTCTCACCTCGACCGGCTGCCAGAAGAAGCTAATGGAGCGAATCTACACGTGAGACTGGGAGAAAAACACGACCACGTTTCTGCTGCTCGAGGCCAAAGACAGGACACTAATAAACGAGTGTGACCCGGAAGGAGTGCATCGTTAGCCTCTACCGAAGTGGGTGTGGCTGGACCACGTGTGAGTCATAACCACTGAAGACCATCGCTGCAGGATCCACTTCAACTGTTTCTTCAGTTCGACACAGGAGCAGCCGGACAAGACGGACTCGGAGGGAAGAGCAGTAGATTACTGCCGGAGAAGAATGAGTCAGTGAGTCCGTCTCCGATCACAAAACGCTGAGTCAGGCTCGGACCCAAACGCCTCAGCACTCTGCTCAGGTGCCTCATTAGAGGAACTGGGAATCTGCTAAACGTCAGCGGCAGCAGCTTATTAAATCTTTCTGTTACACTTTGTCCCGGTTCCACTTTGTCGGGCTTTTATTATTATTTTAGCACATTGAGAGAATTAACAGTTTTCACATGTCCTATGCAAAGTAGTTTTAACACTTTGTGATAATCCAGTTCATTTGTATGTGTAATGTACAGATTTGTGTTTATAGTTTTGTGCTGAAAATAGTTGAAATACACATTTCTCTGTATTAAATATGTGTTAATTGAACCAGACTAACGAGACTAACAGGCAGAAGAAGCCCCCTACCCATCATCCAAGGTCAAGTTTAATGAAACAGAGGTCAGCCCGATGACGTCAGCAAACTCCTGTTTATTTTCACTACATACATCATATTCATAAAAGCTTATTTTCACTTCATAATCATCCTCTAGTTCCCCCCCCCCTGCGGTGGCTCCCTGCCTCTGGTTCTGGAACCACTGGTTTAATTCGAGCCGACAGTTTGTCCGAGGGGACGATCACGTGACGTCTGATGAACGGTCTCTGCAAACGAGCTGCACCTCAGAAGATCTCATTGATTAGCTGATTATAAAGTGAAATCAGTGAGCAGCAGGTCGACACATCACAACACCAACTGTTTTCTCATTAGTCTGTTTTATGACCATAATTAATATTTTAATAAGGTTTTTTCATTGAATTAAAAAAGGGTTGTGTTGCTCTCATCATGTAGATTAACGTCCCACATGGACGATGACTGGTAAACAAACATGTGACGTCATTAACAAAATATAGAACATCCAGCTTCAAGCATGACCTTCTATGATCAACATGTCAATGAGGAAAACGTAACATAAACGATACAGGATTATAATATTAACAGTGCAAATAATAATAATTATAATGAGATATATATTAACAAATATATATATATATGTCTTTCTGATTGTGTCACTTACAGTCAAGAACAAAACATAGAACCTTTAGACATCATTCAAAAATATATTTACTACAGGCAGGACCTCTACTATCATGTCAATGTTAAATATAAATACACACATATTTAATCAAATGTATGTTTTCTGTATATATTTTTTTAATAAATCGTTATTTGACTAATATACATGTGACTGAATGAACAAAAATCACAACCTCATAAAAAATATAATTTCAAGCATGACCCAGGTATGATACATTAAATACATCAATGCTACATAAGGAAATGTAAACAAATAAATAAATAATAATAATTATAATAATGTCACTTACAAACATATGACATCATGAACATAATGTGGAACCTTTACCCTTCATATAAAATAACATTTTATGCAGGAGTTTGATTCGACATGTCAATAATTAGTGTTATGGTTGTTGTTATTAGTATCATCTCATCATCATCATCATCATCATCATCATCATCATCATCATCATCTTTACATTTTAAAGTAACTTATTACTTAAATAATTAACATTTATACAAAGTTGACGCCCCTGTGTTTAAACCCCCCGTCCTGCGCTCTGATTGGCTGACTCTGTTTACGACGTTCACACGTTCCACATCTGGGAGAAAACTCACAAGAAACCAAAAGAACCGACCAATGGGAGCCGAGCTGCTCCCGCCCTCGCTCTGTGATTGGCCGCCGGCCGGTCGGAGCCCTCCTCGGGGGCGTGGTGCGCGCGGCCGCTGTGTTCAGTGTGAGTCGGGACTCTGAGCTGAGAGGCGCCTCCTCCGCGCTCCGCTTCTCTGGGAATATACACAAACTAAAAAGCTGAAACTATCCTGTGATCTTCACCGGACACTTTCCCTTTGATCCTCTGGTTTCCGACTTCAAACGTCACACTCCGGTTCGACACGTGCGGGCTTTTATTTCCCGGGCTTCGCCGCGGAGGAAACACTGAGGTAAGAAGTGCTGCTCCGGCTTTTCACTGAGGACTCGAGCGATGCTGCTGCTGCTGCTGCTGAGTCCGAGTCATCCAACTTTAACACAACACGTTATCACAGCACGTAGAGCAACACACTTCAGAGGATTCAACTACACAACCCGGTCATGTCCGACACATTCTCACGACACTAAGTTGGATTTGTGCTGCGGAGGAAGAGGAGGCGCTGCTTCTCTCTCTCCGGGGTTTCTGCTGCGAGGAAGAAAAGCGTAACACTCCAAGTCAGCGAGCTGATGGAGACATGTCGCACTTCTACATGCCTGCGTTTACACACACATGCATGCATACACAGACACACACACACACACACATGCATTGAAAAGGGAAAAGCCTCCATGTTGCGTGATTGACTCCTTCAGCAACTTATCACCAATTAGCAGCAGATGACTCTGATTGGCACTAATTGAATCGCGGGTTGTTTTTTTTCCTCCACCGGAGAGAATCGCTTCATTTGTTCACGTGCTGCACAACAAACACGCACGCACGCACACACACACACACACACACACACACACACACACACACACACACACACACACACACACACACACTGAGGGAAGGTGGGTTTTTCTTTCTCGTGCAGCATCCGATCACAGCCACGGTCACGTTCAGCCTGCAGAACGGAACACGCACCGTGCGCGGATCTGCACCGCGGTCACTTCAGCTGCACTTTAGTGTCGATGCCAAACTCGCGCACGGGGAATGAGATCATTGTGTCGAACAGGTTACCTGGTTTTTGTTGTGCACGCAGTTATGTGCAGCACCGGGACCCGGAATATCTTCTTCTTCTTCTTCTTCTTCTTCTCTAATCTCTTTGTCTCTTTCGGTTCAAAGAGAGAAACCTGCATCTTCTTCTATCTACCCCAAGCTCCAGGAGCCAGAGGGAGGTTGTTTGTGTTGAAACAGAGATGCTCAGAGCTGCTCTTGAGCCTCTCTCTCTCTCTCTCTCTCTCTCTCTCTCTCTCTCTCTCTCTGCTGAAATTGGACTGTGATTTGTCTCAGCCTGTTGTGCATCTCATCTCCCTCAGAGGGTGTTCAGTTTCAGCTGAGGTTAAGAGCAGTTCAGCAGTAAATAAATCTCTCCTATGCACAAACAAGACATAAACTCCAGGCCCCACTTCTCCCATCTGGGGCCTGTTGGGAGGCAGCGTTTGCCGGGTTCGTGCCTTGCTCAAGGGCAGCCGGCTTCTCTCACCTTGATCTTTTCTTCTCGGGCCTTGCAGAAGTTTTGCAGGCATGTTTTAAAAAATGCATTGTGAAGCCTAAAGGGATGGTTCACCCCAAAACTGAAAAATCACTCTATCTCCTGAGTTTCAGGGGTAAACAGCGATGCAGCCAAATACAATTGAAGAAGCTGGGGATCAATTCTTCAAACGTAAGAATAGAAAACAAACACAACATGTTTCCATCTTGCTCCTGTGATGTCGTCCGAGCCCTGATATTCAAATTCAACTCGTAACCTCGTGTTTACATCGTGTTTTTAGTCTAAACGTTCTCTGTGATCCTCTGAGTTACTGCTGCTGTTCTCGAGAGAACTCGTGAGCATCTCTAGTCCTCTGCAGCCATCGCCAGCTCTAGTTGATCTCGTCTCCTCGTTACCGCTGCAGCTAGTGCATCAGTAACTAGCAGGACGGGTGAACTGTCCCTTTAAGGGTAACAGTTCATTTGACTGCTCTTCTGCTCATTTGCAAAGTGCGTCTTGTTTGTGTCAGTCGGGGGAGCAGCATCATGCTCCAGCCGGTCAGATGTTCTAAGTGGAGGCCGTGCGGTCGGATCTTGTGACTTCTCTCTGGTTTTGCCTCCTCTCAGCTGCTGCAGTGATATCATCGGACAGGGGGGGGGAGGCCACGGATGGCTTGCGGTTTCCTACCGCAGTCGCACCGTGACTTCGCTCCCTGTGCAGCTCAGAGGACGTTGGGGGCTTCACCTTATTTCCCTTGACATGTTGCCGCTCTGTGTTGGAGCAGCCGCTCTGCAGGAGACGAGTGATGCTCCGGTGCAGCCTCAGTCTGTCTGAGACCCACCAGCAGGTCTGCTCTCCCACTCGCTCTATATATATAGAGCGTATAAACAAATCTATATTCAAGTCTCGTCCCCCGCTCATAAACAATCAGCGTTTTCCTGTGGTTCTTCAACACCCCCAACACCAATAGGAAAGTCACATTCTGCTGATGGGTGAGTTACAGTCGTAAAAGTGCGATAGAGTAAAGTACCAGAGCTGCATTCATTTTCCATGTCACTGCTGAAAATTGCTTGCTCTTCGTCCAGCTCTCATTTTCAGGCCCTGATAGGTCCGCCGCTCAGTTAGCATGGTTAATGGTGCATTTAGCCCTGTGTGTAATTTTATTTCCGATTTCCATTTCGGCACTTGCTTTTAGTTTGAAATGACAAGAGGCCCCGGCGGAGTGGCCCCCGCGTGTGCAGATGGCATCTTCCTAATGGTCCTCAGGGTAATGACGGTTGAAATAGGCTCCTAACCAGGGGCTGAGGACCGTGGCCCCTGGGGGGGGGCGTTCAGCGGCGGATATTTCCATTTTCATCATCGAGATAAAATGCTCAATATCTGCACATATCACGCTCGTGCACACAAGTGAAAAAAAAGACACAACTGAATTTCAGTGGAACACATTGAGACACGTGTCATTAAACCCGGAGGCAAACATAAAGTCTCTGAATCAAGGCTCTCGCGCTCGTTACTCCTCCGTTTCAATATCGCTGGAACTTGAGAGAATTGGATAATGTTTTTCTTGGGTTATTGTTGTTTCTGGTAAAGAGGCCGCACTCGGGCGGAGCTGCCGAGGCGTCGTAACGTCCTCTAAAGAGTGTTTAGTGAACCGCTTTAGCATTTTCTTATTTTTAACCATCATCTTGCATAAAAAAACTCTGTCATCCGTGATTGATCTTCTCTTATTCTTCTACTCGGTCTCCTCCTCCCGTCCCGTTGAGTTATAGTGAGAAGGTTCTAGTTTGCAAACAAAGGACCGTGGAGAGGAAGACGTTCTCTCTTGTGACGCACGGACATGTTGTACAAGCACCGCCCGGCTCAAAGGAGAATTTAATTCAGCAGCGATTTGTCGAAGGCGTCTCAGACCTGGAGCTCACGGTGTCTTTGTGCAGCTGACGTCTGGAGACTGTGCTGCCGGCGGTGCTGTTCCTCTGGAAGCGACGGTTAATCTCGGCTCCTGATCCTCGACATGTGGCACTTTGTGTGGCCCCCCCGCACCTGAGAGAGGCGTCGCTCTGTGGCACCTCATATTTCATTTTGATAATGGCTGGTTACCCGTGGCAACTGCTGAGCCAATGAGCGCTCAGCTTCTTGAAGGGGATGGTGGAAAAAAGGAAGACAAGGGTGGGGGGGCTGCCGGGATGAGAGCTCCAAGGCTGCGTCCCCAATCACCTTGTCCTGGCTGGGTGGGTCGTGTCCACTGGAGGGAGTGGGACCCCTGGGGAGTGAATTATTACCTGTCAGCCCCGCAGGCTCCTCGTCATCCATAATCCCCGAGCTGACGCAGCACAGGGCCGGGGCCAGGCTATCTGCTGGGGCCACCGGGCCGCGGCCCCCGGGTCGGGCCCCTGTCCGCCCACAGCTGCTGAGGAATCACATTAACATGTTGCACCAAGCGTTACAAATGGACCGGTTAGGAAAAGCAGGTGGACTCGTGCTCTCTGCAGCGAGGCTGACGGTGGTCTTCCCTCAATGTGCTGACGTCAGCCATTTTTTTTTCAAGTGAGGTGAAACAGCCTCTTTCTGCCTGGAAGAGAAGTTCCACCATCTTGTTCTGCTGATTCAGAGCTTCGTGTCTCCCAGGTACACGGGCCTGCACGTTTTTTAAAGTCCATTTACAGATTGGCTGTGACACAGATATAATGTTTGCTGCCAGTAGAGCTACATCTGTTTCCCTACTGCTGCTGCTGCAGACTTCTGCAAGTATCAGTGAAACTCTGGATGTTTTCAGCACAGACGAGGTTTTTTCTCCCGAAAGTCCAATCATCAGCCATTAGATCTGAATCCTTGGCAGGCTTGTAATTACTCTTGATTCCAGAAACAGGCGTGCGGTGGCTTGCCCACTGTGGTGCTGGTGCGGTTCGCACAGGGCCTGGAAATTATATCCAAGCTGATGAGTGTGTAAATTTTGGGAGGAAAAAGCTCTGAGTTCAATGAAAGGCCAGAGGGAAGAGGAGGGAAGAGGAGGGAGAAGGAGATGGCAGGAGGCGGACGACCACAAACTGGACGCGGGACAGGCCTCCGTCCAGACTGGCTGTCTTCCTGCGGTTTTGTCGAGCTGCTTTTGTAGAACCGTTAACCCCTTGTCGAACATGTTCTCGGGCTCCACACGCCACACGCCAACCCCCCCCCCGGTCCACAAGCAGCGCGGCAGGAACACTGCACGTCTGTCTGGTTCGTCGAGCAATTACAGGAGGAAAGAAAAAAAAATGCACCGTGCAGCGCGCCGTGTCAGCATATTGCCTCAGATTTATATTTTTAGACCAGAGGGGCTGTTATGAAAGATTCTTTGTTCAGAATTTAAACCTCAGTTGTCGCAATGTTTTATTCTCCTTTTTTGTTTCATGCATTTATGTAAAGTCACGCACCGAGGATTCTGTGCTTTGTTTCAAAAAGCGCTGCTCGTCTTCCTCACTCCTGTTGCCCTCTAGACGAAGGGGAGCGTCCCTCTACTGTACGAGGCTTCACAGACTCTGATTTGTGTAATGAGGAGGCTCGGCTCAACCCACAGGGCAACAAAAACAAATCTCTCTTGAAGGAGTTGTCGTTTTCATGCATATTTCATGCGCGGCGGCGGCGGCGGCTTCACGTGTGCGTTTCCACCGTTTCAAAGGATTATTAGCTGATGACTAAGCGCAAAAAAAAAGATCTTCTCAGAACTGCGTCACACCACAATCCTCTCAATCCTGTTTATTTTAAAAACCTCAACGCTCAGCAGCACAATATTAACTCCCCCACCAGATTAGGATAATGCAGACATCAGAGCCCCCCCCTTCTGTGTGATAATAACTAAAGGATAGAAGTAAAATCATGTTTTGTCAATGTCCAATTGCTATAATGAAGGTTTATGACATTTACTGCAGCCAGCCACCAGGGGATGATCACCAGCACGCACGAGGAGGTTGTGTTGCAGTTGTTGGAATGAATCTCAATGTGAATTGTGTCACAAAATATCTTCATGTTTAGAGGATGTGTCTGCAATTTGTTCCCTCAGTTCAAATACCATCACAACAAGAGGGATCCACCCAGGAAACACAACCTGCATCAGATGCTCGTTCTGTTTCACAAGCTTTACTGATGCCTCCTCGTATCATAAAACATCTCACTGAGATAACCAGACCCAAACTAGTAAATCACTTTTACTTATTCTATGTTTGATTGAAGCAGACGTGCAGCAGAGCCTCATTATACTGTTCTAACTTCCATTTAGCTGCTATGTTGAATAAATGTGGCTCCGTACTCTAGGGCTGAGAAATAATAAGGTCATATCTCCGAATGCTTTTTGAATAATTATACATATTGAACAATCTTCCCCGTGTTCTGCCCTGTCAGAATTAAACAGTGAAGGTAGGAGGATGAGTACAGAGGTAAAAGGACCAGCATGCACCTGGGTGGGGTCTGGGTTTTCTTTCCTTCACCGGGGGCAGAGCAGGAGCCGTGATTTCTTTGTTCCCCGGTTGCTTGGCAAGAATCCGTGAAGCAAATTAAATCTGACAGGTACAGTTCATTTCTAAGGTGCGTCAGTTCATCTGTGTTTTTTTATTATCTTGTAAATAACCAGTTACAGTTTAAACCGGTGCGTTGTCGGCAGGGCTGGAAATGTGCGGCTTCAGTTTATCTATTTGTCCGATCCCCTTTTGTTACCGATCTGCTTCTTTCACATATAAACGGCTCGTGAGATGCGTTTCCATAGAATCCATAAGAACCTGCATGCTGGTGTTTAAACTGATAACACTGGGAACTCTAATGCAAAGTCTCCTGATCGTTCCTCGGCTCCATCTTCTTCACTTCCCTCAGAACTGAATTAATCAACCTGTGCTGAGGCCTTTTTTCACTCTGGTTTTTCAATCTGTGAAGTTTTTTCGTTTTCTGTTAGTGGATCTATTTCCTTTGCCCGCTCAGCCATGGTGGCTATCACCGCTCGCACCAGCAGCCCAGTCATTCCCCTGCTTCCTCCAAACAAACGGCTGTTGTGGCTGCAGGAAGTGTAACATCCATCTTTGTGCCAGAGGTTATTTCCCTGGTAAGGCCGAGCAGACACCCGGGGGGGGGCTCTCAGCGCCTCCTCCTGACCGGCTGTGAAGTCTCACAAGACGACGAGCAGACATTTGTCTTGTTTTCAGCTGCAGTCGTTGTTTCTGACACATTGGACTTCAATCTGAGGACGTTTTGAAAACGCAGTGATATTGTTTTCCGATGTGTCGAGCTGCTTATCGTCAGTAACACAACAGACGTCCCGCCCTCGGTGACACAGATTGAAATCTCAGAAGTGATGGAATGATGAAATTAGGAGAAAACAAGCCGATCCAGACATGATGGTGATGATGAAAAATAGGTTTTGCTTGGTTCACGTCGGGCTGATGGCGCCTGAGAAACCGCTGTGAGCCGTGTGTGTGTGTGTGTTGGCTCGGCTCTGTTGTCTGACTGTTGGTTTGTGTGTCTGTTGAAACCGAAGCGAGTTGGACGAGCGGCTCTGCCAGGCTGCTAGCTGCGTGTGGGGGGGGCTCCGGCTTTGTGCAGTTTGGAGATAAGAAAACTTTCTCTAAATGCAGGTAAACTTTGAAAGAATGAAGTTTAGATGAAAAATAGAGCTGCAGGTGTTTGAATGTGATTAATATGGATTTAGAAAAAAAATTGATCTCTAGTGTTTAATCTCTGAAATGTAGAATTAGGGCAAAGAAGCTAAATCTAAAATTATCACAATCTAACTTGAGAGAAATAATAATTTGACATTTATCGCGATAAATATCTACATCGACTGATATATATATATATATATATATATCTTTTTTTTATCCCGATATGATTTATTGCCAAATTGTTTGTTGGTTTGTGAGCTTTTCACGTTGTTGATCCAGGAATTTCTTTTAACACTTTCTTTAACTTTTCTTCATTTTCACAGTTTCTTCCCAGGATATAATTTATGGATCTTGGTGGAAAAAATTCAGACATATTTAGTGAACTAATATCTTCTGAGTTAGGGTTTTAATTTAAGGCGACTGCTGGGCGCTGGCATATGTATGTTCTCTATATTATCAAATATTTTGTGGAAAATAGGTTGAATCGATTACTTGGCCATCGGAAAATGAATCGGCAACAGTTTGTTTTGAAGAATGAATGTGGAAAAAAACTCCCCACCAACTCAACTGGGATGAAATCCTGCCGTTCTTTGTCTTTATGTTTTCATAAAGTTTTGTTTTGCTGATCGAACTCAAGTAGTTTTAAGACGTCTTTTTTGGAAAGTTTGACATTTTCTGACATTTCATGGATCAGCCTCTGACAGACTGATGGAAATAATCACTACTTTCCACTCTAGTTTAACCAATATTTAATAAAAGCAAGCACATTTTTACGTCGATAATTGAATAGATTGTTTGGAACCACAGTTTATTGTGCTGTTCCGTGTCCTCGGGTTAAATCCGCTGCTCTCAGAGAGGAGAGCGAGTGTTGTTGGAAAAACTCGTCTTCATTCCTGAGCCTGAAGAGAACGAGAGGTGAAGAAATGTGGGTCAAGAGTCTTTTTTGGCAGATTGAGACCGAGGGATGGAATTTCATGAGATCTGATATATTTATTTATTTTCTTTGGAGGATTCTTTTTTCATAAAGCGTTGCACAGAAAAATCATCTGGCTTGTCACTTCATGGCTGAAGCAATTAGGGTCGACTGCATGAGGCTGGACGGGGGGGGGGCTGCTCCTGCTGCTGCTGCTTAGCTACTATAGAAGTAATTCTGAGTTATGATCATGTCTCATTGTTGCTTATTGCAGTTTCTCCGAATGAGAATTTTTATGGCCCTGAAACGTGAAATGAAGCAGAAAATTAAAAACCTAAGATAAGCCCCTCCTCTTCACCCAGAGCTGCTGCTTTCACTCAGTAATTCGCCTTCACTTCCTGCTCCTGCTCCGCACTCAGGAGGTGACAGGTATTCACATATTTAATTTAAGTGTTCAGAGAGTGTCTCCAACCCCCCCAAAGTAATCACGTCTTTTGAAAAATGGGCGCTCCTCTTATAACGTGGCGTGCGTTTCATCAGCGAGCGAGCGTCCGCCCTGCTTCTGATTTACTAACTTCTCCAAGAATAGCAGAACCGTTTGACCTTGTTCATCGAGCAGTTGGCCTGGTCCCGTTGCTCCTCCTCCTCTGCTCCTCCTCCTCTGCTCCTCCTCTGCTCTTCCTCCTCTGCTCCTCCTCCTCAGCTCCTCCTCTGCTCCTCCTCCTCTGCTCCTCCTCCTCTGCTCCTCCTCTGCTCCTCCTCCTCTGCTCCTCCTCCTCTGCTCCTCCTCCTCTGCTCCTCCTGCACTCTCCCTGAACAGAGAGTGTGAAGTTTAAACTCTGCGAGCCCCTACTTTTATTTTGAAGGGGTTCGCTGATGGTTTGTTACGAGGCTCAGATTGGATTCCCAACTCTCCCTTTTTTTCCTCCAGGCTCTTTATCCAGTTTCTTATGCGTGCACCCTGTCCTCTGCAGATATGAATTGTGGCTGATTTTCATGCAAACAACACTCCTGCATATCCTGGTGCTTAAATCTGGAAAGTGTTAAATTTAGAATGTGCACCACTTCTTCTTCTCATGTTTAAGTCCGAACCCCTGAGTGTAAATTCGTATGAAGTGTTACCTGGGTGAGGGCATCGGGTGGCTTTTCTTAATCTATACTTAAGCTCTCCTGCTATTATATGTGTATATTTTAGTGGTCACCATATGTGCAGTGAATATTTGGCTTGGACCCGGTGTAAGATAAGTCTGCTCGCCTACACTCAGCTTGGTCATTTTCCTCCGTTTCTCAGAAGTCTGGGCTGGTTTCCATCGAATCGAGGCTATTTTTAAAACCCGTCTTTGGGGGGAGGGGGGGGAGGGGGGGGGTTTTATCGGGGGGGTTTCAGTTAGTGTCATATGAATCCAAACCGGGCAGCAGTCCAGGCTGAGTAAAAACACACCTCCTCCCACCCTCCAGTGCCCCGAACGCTTCCCATTCCAAGAATGTGTGCGTCTGTGCATGTGTGTGTCTGTGTGTGTCTGTATGTGTTTGTGTGTGTGAGTTATTAACCATGCGTTGACTCACCCCTGCAAGCTGTGTCTGTTTGAGTGGGAGAGGGGCTGCGTGATTGTGGTCAGGAAAGAATTGATTCTTCATAGACGCATCATGAGTTTCCTCTTGAAGCTCCACAGTAGAGGGGTGCAGAAGTCTTATTGGATTTTTAAACTTTGCCTTAACAAGAAAAACTGTTTTAAAAATAGAAATGTACATACAGTGCAAACACAGTGTTGTTGTAACAGAGAGTGTTAACACTGTTTCTTTACACTGCGGCTATTTGGTTTATTAGAAAATCTGTAATGTTGAAGAAAGTCTCATCATAGCAGTTGAATAAACGTATTTAAAAAAGCTAATATTCATTGAGAGCAACATATTTTCAGCACTTTAGTTTATAAAAGTTACTGAATTTATTAAACTAATGATAAATGTATGTAATTTAACTTCAGTTTAACTAATTCAAAATCTTGTGTTGGTAGTTTAACATCCTCACAAGCACAGATTGTAAATAAAGATGGATGACACATCCTCACTTCCTCCCACTATCCAGAGATTAAGCCAAAATATCTCAGTGGAAAAGAACGCTGCCATTTTGTACCGATGTTCTTTTTTTTCTGTGTGTGATCCAAGTCCCATCTGTTAACATGGAGGAGGCAGCGGTTTGTGACCCTAAACGCTTTGGCTTCACTTTGGGGCGCCGTCATGTCGTCCATCTTTATTTACAGTTGCAAAGTGAAATGTTGAGGCAGCAGCGTGAAGGCTAACGAGGACTAATTGGTTCCTGCTTCACCTTCACCTCGTTAACTAACACTGTCCAATAGGTACAAGCTGCGTGCTGAAGCTGCTATTTATCACAATTAGTTGTGGAATGAAAAGACAATTCTTCAATACTCATAAAGGTATTGGATCTGTGCACATTTGAGAAACCAGGGAATGATAAATGGCTTCTGACTTATTATACACGTGTTAACCAGTCTACTAATTAACTCATCTTCTCAGCTCCAGCACCTCACGACCGCTGAGCTGAGCTGAAAACAAGCTGCGACCTCCACTTGACAGTTGTCGTACTTCAGCTGTTTTTGAAAAAGAAACAAGAAAATGAAATATAATTAATTTGGCCTCTGAGGATGTGGATGTGGACGTGAGACAGCAGATGGACGTATGGGAGTGTAGGTCTGTCTCTGTTTCTACATCTCTGCACATTTGATGACATCAACATGGTCGGTGTTGAAGCGTCAAACATCTGCTGCTTGACGAGAGGCCTCAAGTTGTTTGTCACAAAATTGGATTAGAGTCAAACTGTGAGTGACTCCAAACACGAGGACAATCTCGGAGTAATCGGCGATGGTAGTTTTAGCCATAATTGTGCAGCATCCTGTGTGTGTGTGTGTGTTTGTGTGCCTGCAGAGATGTGGATGACTGCTCGGGGCTGTTCATTAATTTACTCGGAGGCAGCGAACTTATTTCTGCCAAGAGAGAAAGACGGAAACACAACAAAACACCTCCCACTCAGTCCCACCAGCACCGCTCCAGCCAATGAGTCCTGTGTGATCTCTTTACTTCCATCCTGTCCTCCCTGCCGCCACCCGCCTCTCCCTGGGTGGGGGGGTGGGGGGGGCAAGTTCCTGGTGAGTGACGGCACGAAAACCATCTCCCGGTAAACAAAGCTCCCACTGAAGCTTTAAAGTCTGCTGACAGGTGGCCGGGTTGAAAGGAATGAGGGGGCAGCACACTTTCCTCTGAGCCGCCCTCCAGCCAAACACGCCGTCCTCACCGGTGTGAGCCTGTTGCAGCAGGTGGCGGCGTGCGTGGGAGGTTCGCCACACGGACGTTTCACAGCCGGCTGCAGAACCCTCGAGGCCGGAGAGTTTACAACTAGTGCAAGTTATCATGACGACAGTAGTTTTTGATGCTTGCAAGGTAAAACAGTAAAAAAAAAGCCTGTAAAAGCTTCACTCTGCTTTGAGCTTTGCACACGTTTTTCTTCTCCGCAGTTTTACTGGCCCCTAAGAATCTGTTACATCACCAGTTACCTTTCCCATTAGCCCTCTGTGGACCGGCTCTCCTCCTTATCACATCACCGTAGCCTGGTTTTAAACTGGCAGTCTGCCCTCGGAGTGAGGCAGCAGCCGGCCGGCCAGTCTCTTAACTGCTCCGCAGTGCACAGAGATAATAAAAAGTTTTCCGTTCACGGTGAAATGACACTAAGAGGAAACTGCGTCCGAACGAGAGCCTGTGACGGATCCTCTTCTCTTCTGTGTCTTTAGTCACGGGCCCTTAAGTAGCTCTGACTACTTGAAAGACAAAGTTAAAACTGTCAAGCCGACACAGTGGGTGATGGTGGTTTAAAAGTTGCCCACAACTTTTTTCCTTTTCGCCTCAAGTTGCAAAAGAACTCCTGGTCTCTGAATTACTTTAAGTTTAATGAATCCAGCTCAACAAAATATCATTCATGTTCATATTTCAGACACTCTTATGACTCCAGGGTATGACCCCACATATCGTAATACTGGCAAATATAATTTTAATACACGTTAAAAACAAACATCTTCAAATGGAATGAAGGTTCATTGGATGTTTTAAAAACTTCACTGTGAGGTATGAGCTTCTAAAAGTCTCAGTGAATCACAGGTAAAGACACGATCACGTTCAACCACCAGGTGACCTGCACTAGCCCTCAGGGAAATCTTGACCTTGAACAAATTGGAACTCCGAGAATCTTTTGAAGTCATCTATGAGGGCGAAAAAAACTTTTGTGCGAGAAACGTGTAATTAAATTTAATCAAATCTCAAGTTTCTTTGACGTCTGATGGAAAATCATGAGTCATCTGAAAAAGCAACAGCACCCCCCACCATGATCTGGCGCCCCTCCTGCGGTGCGCTCCACTTCTGCGATTCCCCCCCCGGAGCTCTGATGTGAATATTAAATGTGTAACAAAGAGAGTGTTAGCGAGAGAGAGAGCGAGTGAGAGCGAGCGGCCGGTCCGTGCCCCACATGTGCAGGAGACACGGGTCAGTGACCGTCCATTCACAGGGAAGATCTTTTTAATTAGACCATGTTCTTTTAATTAACCAGCCAGTGTAATGTCTCTGTCCATTTGTCCCCGCCCGCCCCGCCCCTCACTCCCTCTTTTGTCCCCTCTCCATTCCCGAGGTCCCTGCTCCCTATTACTCGTCCTTATTCCCCACGATGTATTTTTCTCTTCTTCTCTTTCCAGATTAGCATGATAATACCCTATAGAAGTGAGGGATAGTGGCGAGGAGCTATTGTGGGACCGCTCTATGCGACGGGCCTGGTTATTATCCCACTGAAAACGCACCATCAGTGAAACTAACTGCCTGAATTCCGACGTTTATCTCCGATATCATGGACCGACTGTCCATGGCGTCGGGGGGGGGAGCACAATGGCAAATTATGGGTTATGTCTTGCTCCTTGGAGTCTGGATCTCTCCCCCGCCGGTGTAATTACGCTATGCTAATTCTGGCCCCTTCGCTCGCCCGTGGCAGAAACAAGGCTATTCCCACTGTTTGGATGTCAGGAGTTGGGTGAAGCGATGCAGTGAGTGAGTAACTGTGTTTGTGAACCAGCGGTGCCCACGCAACTGGAGTGCCTCCTCTGTTTCTGTAGGTGATGGGGGGGGTGGGGTGGGGGGGGGTGTAGGAGGCTGCAGTGGGGGAGGCCGGCTCTGCTGGAACTTGTAGCCGTTTCTCCAGAGCCGGGGTCGGACGCAGGTCGGGCCACCTTGAACTCCTCAGCAGGATTTATTGTGCCGGGCGGGGGGGGACGGGGTCAGGCTACGCCCCCCCCCCGGCCCCCCCCGACACAAGGACTTTGTTAGCGCCGGACACGGAGCAGACGCTAGCCGCACAGACAAACCCCTGTCAGGGTCTCCGGGGAGAAGCCCCCCCCCACAGGGGTCAGAGGTCATGTGTTAACGGGGGCGTCCCTGTGGCACGGCCTGAATGCTGATTGATTCCCTTGAGTGTGTGTCGAGGGAGGAGGAGCAGGGGGGAGGGGTCAAGCCACTTACCCTGCCCCGTGTGGCGAGGTGGAGTGAGGGAATGCGGTGCAAAAGGAGAAGGGGAAGAGTCACAACATGACTGTACCTCATCGGTTCACTTTCCCTGAAACAAGAGCCTACACCACATGTTTTCCTTTAATAGATGGCTAAGTGGGCAGAGGGCAGGAGCACGGCCTGTTTGCCAGATGATCACCGGCTGCCTGGCGTTTGGTGGAAGACACTCGAGGCCTCGCTCGCCCAGATTTATTGTTTGTTCAAAAAAAAACTACAGAGCCGTGGAGGGCAACGGCCGACCTGTCAATCATCCAGTGTAGAGGTCAAACGGATTTACAGGTGACTCGTGACCTGAGGGGAAATTCCTCTTTCCTACAAACTAAACAAAGGAAGTGATTCATGGGACTCGTATGGACTCTTGATATCGGGGATTAAACAATATCTTGGTTTCCACATCATTTATAATCAGTGTTCAAATCGATAGAGAAGTTTCTCCTCACTGATTCAGAGCGGAGCCGTCGGGGGTTTTCTTCCCCCGTCATCACTCGGTCCTGTCGTATGAACTCATGATGACGTCCAATCACAAGACAGGAAACCGTGTGGTGTGAGCGTCACAGCGATCTGATGACTTTCAGAGTCGTGTTGTCTGAACTTTGAAAAGTGATACGTCTGTTAATGGGAACGTGGTTACATCGGTAAACAGAAGTAAACAAACCAGCAGTGACGCCAATATGTTTCAAAGAGAAGCAAAGGTTATTCAAACGCTCCATTAACAACTTGTACAGATTAATATGTACAAGTTATTAAGGTTGATTAATACATATGTCAATTGTGCTGACTTCTGGTTTGACCTCCACACTAAACTGGTTAATCTTGTTTTAAAGCCAGTCTCCCCAGATCAAATCAATGACTTCAGAGTCTTGTGCAATTGTAATATTTAAATATAACATAAGTCTTCGCAGATTGGAATTGTTTCTTTATACTAACGAGACTGAAATCATGGTCAAAGGGCACAAACAAGCAGTAAAGCAGCAGCAGGCAAAAGCAGAGGAAGAATTAAGACGTCATTCCAAGTGATAAAGACAAAATAAAACGACCAGTGGAGACAGAAGAGAGAAAAAGCAATAAGCGGTAAGTCACTGTTTTGAGTCTTTGCTTGTTTTGCTCCTTGTTCCTCTCCGGAGTTTTGAACTCGACCTTAATCTGGTTCTTTTGAGGTAATTGTTTCACTTTCTGCCAGTAAACCGCTGAATTATACAAGATGCAGTTTTCTCCCTGTGGTGCTCACAGATTTGTGCTGATATATCATTTGAATGCATTTCCAGAGGACAACTTTAATTATGAAAAATAATACATTTCCATCCTTATCCAGTGTCCTCATTGACATTGTGCCATTTAAATGTCTCCAATCTCCTCAAGTGAAATGAGACAGAAACAGAAAACGCATCATCGCTCTAAAACCAGAACTTTCCTTATCAGGGCGTCCGTGATATTTTGAAGCTGCCTTGTTTCTGCTTGAAGACGCAACCGACCTCAGAGACATCGTGTTGTCCCTTAGCCGAACTTTAGAAAAATCAAGTTAAACTAGATTCATTCTGAACATCTAAACAGACACAGATGATGCTTTTCTCTGCCCTGGTGGGTTGTTTGGAGTTTTTAAGTTTAAAAAGTCTGTTTTAAAATATATCCTGAATCTCCTGAAACACCACATCAGTAGTTTTGCTGATACTCTCATGAAGCCATGATGTCATATGATCTCACTATTCCCCACATCGGCATAATGCACGCCTACCGGTTAATCTGGCACGACTCTGAACAAAGCTAAGGCTGCGTTCAGCCGAGACTAAATGCTGCAAAACGTTTATTCAAATTGAACACACCGTTCTGATTCTCAAGCGTTACAACTATGGCCGCTAACAAGGTCGTTCTCTGGGAAGAAATGTTGAAGTTAGATTTAGACCAAACGTGCAGTTATACCCAGAAACTGTATTTGAATGAGCCCCAGGTTAAAGACAGAGCTGAGGCGGACATTTCCTTAACTTGCAGTAAATGGTTGACAAAACTACAACAGGGTGGAGAAGCTGAGGAGACGGGGACTTTAAATATAAAGGAGTTAGAAAGAAGCTGAGAAGAGGAGCTGCAGCAATTAAACAGTGAGAGGGAAGTGATGAGTTTGTGCCTCGTGTTTTTACCTTTTCGCGGAAAGTCTCAAATTAAAATTAGGACCCTGACAATGAGCATAATGTGTCTCATTTCAGCAACAAGTGAGAAAGTCCCGTCCCTGGCGTTGCCTGATAGTGAAGTAAGGGGCGATGGAGAAAACGTGCCTGGTGGAAAAAAGTTTGTAAAGTTGCTGACTGGTATATTTCTTAATGGACGGGAGGTCTGGATGATCTCACCAAGCTTCTACCGTTAATCCTCCGAGCTGATCCGGCACCCTGGAGTTTGGATCTGGGATGATGAGGGAGTAAATCTTCTTACACTGGGATCAGTTGAGTAATCATGCTGTGCATGGCCGTGCAAGGGGAGATCTCTTTCCCTCTTGCCCTCTATGCTTCTCACAAACCCAGGTGGTGCTATAATCATATATATATTGATATAAATGGTAATTAATGAGCGCTGCATGAAGGACAAATGTTCCTCTGAAGTAATGTTGTGTGTCCCTGCGTTGTTAATACAAGCTGACGTAAGCAGACACGTTGTGGTATCATCTGCTTACCGCCTTGGGTCCATTTACCGGATCAATACAAGAGTCATTCCACAAGTGTGAGGTTTGAAGACTCAATGCATCCTTCATCGATTCTGCAGATTACGTCCATGAAGAACTGGAGGTAGCACAAGCAGGGAAACAGGAAGAATCAAACGTACGCACGGTTCAGGGGCAAAATGATTTTCCCCTTTTTTTCAGTTGTGGTTTTTCAGATTTGTTCGCGTTGAAGAATTGTGTTTATGCATTTCGTCCGGAGCTGGAGAACTTTGGTCAGGGAATGTTTCCCCCTTCTCTTCTCCCAGTCAGAACACATTAACCCAGCACTCACTAACCTCCCTCGGTGCTGGGACGACTTGTTTTTGTAGGTCAGGGCTTTTTTGTTTTTAGCCTTTTGTGCATAATTCAAGATCTTACTCCGATTGTGTTTTTTTTTACCTGCTCACAGAACTGCCAGAGAGCACTTTGGATTCCCAGCTCCTCACTGGTGTTTCTGGCCCAGTCTGAGTTTCCAGTCCCTCGTTTTCCTGCCCCCTCATTTGTCAGAAATGATGGTGGAGATGATGACATGATTTGAGCAGATGGCTGAACCCATTCTGGATTCTCCCATCAAGAACAGACACACTCCACTCAATTAGTCCAGATGCATTTAAGGGTAATTTGTAGTCTGGGAACTTGAAGCGCTTCAGATAAAGTCTGGAACCGTTGTTGAGCCTGTGCTGGAGTTTCCACTCGGTCCTTATCTGCACCGGCCTGTTTTGACGGGGCTGTGTTTTCTTTCCCAGGCCGTCCTGAGAGTTCAGAGAGCACAGACCCTCGTCAGTCGACTGTTCACGCTATACCGCTGAAACAAAGAAATAATGACCACACGCCCGACGGTGTCACGCTACCCGGAACCAGCCTGTTCCTGATCCAACGCCCACCCTTGTGGTTCTATTGTCAAAACAAAGAGAAGTTGAGAAACGTGGTGGAGGAGAAGAAGCTGGCTTCGGCCTCAACCTTAACTGAACCATCATCAGCATGTGGCGGCCAGCTGGTTGGCGTGCTAATCCAGAGGATGCTGCCTCTGCACTTCTTCCTCGGCGCCGCTGCGTCAAACGGGTTCGAGGTCAAAAACCTTCTCTGTCTCCTTCTGTCAATAAGTCTGTTTGTTGTAAACACTGTGAAACGCAGAGGATCCAGTGGGTTTATTGGCGGCTGGCCATCGGCGTCGAGGAGCCGTGGAGGCTGCAAACATTTCAAGCATTTCAGAGATGGAACAGACAAAGTTCAGGTTCAGTTATTGATGAGCTGCACAGAAAGTTTATCTTTTTCAGAACAATGGTTTATGTTTGTGTTTTATTTATTGAAAAGGGTAAATGCACATTACTGAACATGTGCATTTTGCCAGATTTCTTTTGTTTTCATTTGCATGTTAATGGTAAAAAAAACTATTATAACAAGCAACGTATGAAAACATATACGTCTCTAATTGTCTTTTTATGCTTAATGTTCAAGTGAACATTGTTCAGAAGTTATTCAGAAACACACATATCAACTTGATTTGAGAACAGAAATCCTCAAAAGGGTAAATTATTAAAGTTTATTGATACTAAGCATCTGCTCGTGTTGTACTGGAGAAATTAAGATGCAGATTTTCTTTCTGGTTGCTGAATAAAAATCTTTATCTTGCACATTTTATGTCAATAACACCATTTCTGAGGAAGATGAGGGGTGATCGCACTGCAACACACACACAGACACACGCACACGCACACGCACACACACACACACACACACACACACACACACACACACACACACACACACACACACACACACACACACACACACACACTGATATTAAAGTCTTGTCTCCTTCTCCATCCACAGGTTCATAGCTGACAGCTGCCGTGTGGAGCCGACCCGGTTCACACCTGGATCTCTTCTGTCCCCCTGGTGGATCACACAGGTAAGGAACGCTGCTGCTTTCTAAACCGGCTGCTGATGCATTTAAAAGTTAAGGAGCATTTAATTCGGGGAAGGATCCGACTCTCTGCTCACTAATCTTTTAAACGCTGTATTTTTAGATGGAAGTGGATTTAATATGACCAAATAAGGTCTCCTTAAAGCAGCCGTCTATGGAGGCCGCTTAATTAAAGGATGCTTTGTAGAAATACTGCGACTGAAGCAGCTTTTTAAATTAGATATCGCTTCCTCAATTATTTATCTACTCATTTTAATCAAATGTCAGGAATTAGCCTTTAAATATTTGCCAAACTTTTATAAAGACACTTTTTGCCTTTACTCTGATGCAGTGGCTCCTCGTGTTCTGCTGTGAGTCCATGGATCTGAGGAGCAGCGGGAGCTTTGTGCTCACTGCTCATTTCTAAATGCTGTGTTGATGAGACACATTCCAAAGGCCCTGACAACACACTCTCACACTCTGTGCCACGGGGCGTCGGGTGATTATTTGATGTCCTCTCGCAGGAGAGTTGTCAGTGTTTGTGTTCGTGCTCCTCTCAGCACTCGTCTCTTTACGAGGAGTCGAACGCTGGTGTTTGATATTTCGCTCGTTGTGCGTTTGTCGCCTGATGAAGCGAAACGCACCTGGTTCAGGTTGTTTCCAGCAGCTGGAGCTGGAGCGGCTGCAGTGAGGTGTCAGAAACCTGTGGAATCACTGAGCAGGGTTTGTGTCTGGCCCGGTTTGTCCCCGGTGAGCCGGACGGTGGACAGCAGAGGACGGGCTGACGTGACGCCCCCTGGGACGACCTGTAACAGATGGCTGGCCAGATGCAGGCCGGCTGTGACCTTGAGCGTTTGTCAAGGAAAAAGTGTCTCAAAAAACAAATGACTACCGATACAGCAGCGTGTGTGTGTGTGTCTGTTTCCTGTCAGCGGATTTGTCGTCAGACGTGTTTCATGTTTTCACCTCATCAGAGAAGTTCACAGTTGTTTTGGGGACATTTTAATTTTGTTTGTTGTGGTTCACGCTGATTCCATTGTGGCTCGTAAACAACACAAACTTCCCAGAGCTTTTATTATTAATCTGAAACGGTTCCGCTGACTCGTCGCCTTTGCAAAAATTGAGAATTCCGTCCGGTCAGGATGTTAAAATATTCAGGTTCCACTCTGTGCATGATGGACTCACTGAGCCGGGTTTCACCTCCTCTGGATTTATCCCAGAAATAAACAACAGTTGAGTGTGTTTCCTATTCACTTCATTATGTTATGGTTCGTTCTCCCAACACGTGGAATCTGTAACGATCAATAACCTTTTCCTCGGAGTGAGGAACTTTCTCTGAGAGTCTCTGTGAGGATTTTGTGTGATTTGCATTATTCTATTATTTCAGTAAACATTTTCATTATGAAGACAATCTGACAATCGTTTCCTCCGCTCATCAATTATTCAGCCGCTGCATAAAATATCAGAAGATGCTGAAAAAAGACGTCCGTGAGAATTTGCCAAGGCCGAAATTATCATATGCAAATTAATCTTTCTGTTGAGCCAGTAGTTCAAAACTAAAATTCAATCAGTTTTTCAGGAAGGCAAAGAAAACCCGTGAACGACTGAAACCAATGGGTTTCTGGCATTTGTGTTTGTTAAATGACAGAAATGATGATAAATTTGCTGTGGTTGTTACCAGTCACTTGTCTTTTAGCTTCTTTATTCATAAGCTTTAGTTCTGAGGTTGTCAGACCTGATCTTGTGCTGAGTATGTTTTCATAGGATTAGAATGTCCTGATAAAAACATTTCATAACTAGAATGACACTAAGTATTATTGAAGATAAGAAAATACCTGGATCTAACCCTAACCCTTTTGTCTAGGACTAAATTAACGAGTTCTTTCTTTACCCATGTTCCATTCTTTTTCTTGAAACTTCCTCAATTAAGGTCAACATATTAAAAGATGGACTCTACTTCATCCTGGTATTGAGGAATGAGGCTGAAATATATCGGTTATGAAATGTTCATCCAGTCACAACGTATTTGAAAAGATGAGAAAGCAGAACGACCTGAAAAGACAGAAACCATCTTTATTTGCAGTCTGTGGTGAAAGTAATAAAACACAACTGGAGCCTTTTGGCCGCACTGAGCCTTCTGATGGATTGAAGAAAGAAACGGGGACTATTTAGTGAGTTTGTTTAGTTTTATCTCTTTGCGATCACTCGATGCACAGTGTTGATCTTTTGTCTGGAGGAGAAGCCTTCCCCCGATGCAGCCGACTGTGAAGCGGGCGCCACCGGCAGCCTGATGCCGAGCAGCCCTCTGGGGCTTTGTACGCAGCGCGGGGAGCTTCATGATCAGAGCTGGATGCTGAGGTGCTGGTGTGGAAGGGGCTGTGAGAAAGGAGAGGAGATGGAGGAGGGTGGAGGTGTCAGGCGTATAATTGGGGTGAGGAGATCTCTGGGGTGGATAGAGGGAAGCTTTATTAAGACCGCTCAAGTCTGATGTGCTCGCACGGCCGCCGAGCTTCTTCCCCCCCCGTGCACACGCACACATGCACACGCACGGGCCAATCTTCCATTTCCACAAGAGACTCTGTAACAACAAAGGGATGAAGGGCAAAGTCCTGGAGCTCCTTTCAGTCTCAGATAAGACAAAAGACCCCATTACTTGGAAAGCACTGATGCAGCAGCAGCGTATGGATCTGCCTTTTTTTTTGTGTAAATCAAGGCTCATTGTTCAGCTACGTTGTGTTACTTATTGATGCTGCCGCCGTCGTGTTGTGTCTCCTGATTCAGGAGATTCGTGACTTGCCAGAGATTAATTCAGCCGTCTTCCACCCGACTGATCACTACTTGATAAACTCTCGCACACTTTGTAAAAGACGATAATAAAACTGCCATTCTTTTCACTGCGTCCTCAAATAATACAGATTTCTGCATTAGTCCTTCCACTGACACATTTAGATGGCACACACTTAATAACTATATTATTTCTGCTCCTACTATTTTCTATATTTAACGGTTTCTTCCTCCTACCGAGTTCCCTGGAGATAACTAGAGACAAACCTCTGCTGAGTCTCTTAAATCCATAGATATCAATGCTCTTAAAAACAAGCTCACAAAATGTTAAACCTTTTATTTAATGTTTTCACTCAATGTCTGGTTCAATGCAGCAGCACCTGAAATCAAAAACCAATTTCTCCCATGAAAGGGAATAAAGGAACCTTTACCTTTTACCTTAATGGGCCTCGTCCATGAATTAGTCCTGATAAATCAATGAAAATGTCACATAAAAAAGCCCAAATTTGGTAAATTATAGCAGGTGATGATTTCTTTTTTTATTCCCTGATCAGTATCTCATCCTTCCACCAAGTTTCTTTATAATCTGTTGAGTAATATTTGTGTAAACTTGGAGGCGGAGGTAATTATCTCTTGTTTGGTTCAGAAAGTAAACTTTCTTAGACTTTCCTGGACGACCACACGCTTCTTTTCCTCAATTCCTCAATTCAATAAATGAAGACTGATGCTCCCCCCCACACCCCCCACCCCCAAACAAATGTCTGCTTTCTCATAAAAGCCGATTTTTGTGAGCGACTGAACAGAAAGTTTTTGATTTGAAGGAGGCAGGTGCTGAGTGGAGGAGAATCAACTTCCTCCCTCAGTTCCCAGCTGTAAATTGGTTTGTGTGGAGCTGGTGCAAAGAGGCTGGAGGTCTGTTCTCTGCTTCCTTAGCAGCTTGTTAATCCCCCACAGCTCCGGCCACAGGGAGAATTTCTTGTGCCTATACGGCCCCTTGTGGAAAATGCCGCTGCTCCTCCTCCAGCCCTCTTCCGTCCTCCTTCCACTCGGCCCTGCAGACCTCGGCTAATCCTCCGCCCGGTCATGGTGGGGGGATTGTAGGCTCTGTCAAAGCCCTTTGCTGGCTGGACTTCAAAGTTACAGGGGATACAGGGGCTTTGGGAGGTGGGAGAAATGAGGTCCACCCCGAGCAGAGACTGAGAGGCTCGGTTTCCTCTCTGTGTCGTTCCTGAGGAGACGCTGAGACATCTGTGACCTGGAGGGCGAGGGGTCGGGAAGACGGGGTCGTGGACACATCTGTGTACACACAACTTATCATATAACTCTTACAAAACATGAACACAACGATTAATTATGTAAAGATCCAAAAATATAGACATTCAAGGATGGGCATCAAATCGTTTGTGTATCTCCATCTCTCTTCCTCTTGTTTGCAGAGTCACATGTTCCCTGACGAGTCTGCTGACATATTTTAATAAAAATCTGCTGCCAGAATCCTCAGTGCAAGCAGAGGTGAGACACTCCAAATTAGTTTGACACTTTTTCTTTTCCTCTCCCCCGCTCTGTTCAGAGAGAGTTCACTCACTTTGAAAGGAAATAATTCAGTAGAATGTGAACTCTCTTCTCTACCTTATCTCGTGTCTGGGACTAATCTGATCCGGGGTCTGATCCACTGAACATTATTCAGCAGGATTCACAGGATGTCTGGATGGAGTCATTATCACCGGGCCGACGTTTCCTCACAGACTTTTTAGTCTTTGTTTACTTTAAAAAACAGGAGCTTCTGTCGTACAGTTTCATGAGTCTTGTCAGCACATTAACGCTCGGTGAGTTTGTCTTTGTTCGATGGGTGGTTAATGTGCGTGCACGTTTTTTATTTATTGTATTTCCTGTCACGTGCACAGTGTTGTGTTGTGAAATACAAGATGTTGTAAAATCCTTTAGTTTGTCATAACTCTGCACGATGCACATCCCTCGTGCTTGGAGACTTAAACTTCCTTAAATCCACTTAAGAATCACAGAGACGTTCTGAACAACAACAAAACACTCGTTTTTTAAATTTTATTTTAAAACCCTTTTTTCGCAAATTCTGCCTGAGAAACAAGGCCATGAGCTGAAGCTGCTGCACAGCTCTCCAAATCCATGGAAACATTACTCCCATTGCATCATGGGAACTAAAACTTTGAGCATTATCATCCCTCCAGTAAAAGTAAGACTGATGATGATCAC
>CM076722.1:1951599-1990914 GCA_038501795.1 Pseudopleuronectes americanus
GTGTGGGGTGTGGGGGTGGGTGGTGTGGGGGGGGGTGGGGTGTGGGGGGGGTGGGGGTGGGGGGGGGTGTGGGGTGGGGGGTGTGTGTGGGGGGGGTGGGGGGGTGGGGTGTGGGGTGGGGGGAGTGTGGGTGGGGTGGGGTGAGGGGGTGTGGGTGGGGGGGGGTGTGGGGGGTGGGGGGGGAGGGGTGGTGGTGGGGGTGGGGGTGTGGGGGGGGGGTGTGTGTGTGGGGGGGGGGTGGGGGGGTGGGTGTGTGTGGGGGGTGTGGGGGGTGGGGTGGGGGTGTGGGGGGTGGGGGGGGGGTGGGGGGGGGGTGGGGTGGGGTGGGGGGGGTGGGGGGGGTGGGGGGGGGGTGGGTGTGGGGGGGTGGGGGGTGTGGGGGGGTGGGGGGGTGGGGGGGGGTGGGGGGGGTGGGGGGGGTGGGGGGGGGGTGGGGTGGGTGGGGGGGGGTGGGTGGGGGGGGTGAGTGGGGGGGGAGGGGGGTGGGGGGTGGGTGGGGGGGGGTGAGGGGGGGGTGGGGGGTGGGGGGGGGTGGGGGGGAGGGGGGGGTGGGGGGGGTGGGGGTGGGGGTGTGGGGGGGGGGTGGGTGGGGGGGGTGTGGGGGTGGGGGTGGGGGGGGTGTGGGGTGGGGGGTGGGGGGGGTGAGGGGGGGGTGGGGGGTGGGGGGTGGGGGGGGGGTGGGGGGGTGTGTGTGGGTGTGTGGTGGGGGGTGGGGGGGTGTGGGTGGGTGTGGGGGTGGGGTGGGGTGGGGGGGTGTGGGGGGGGTGTGGGGGGGGGGTGTGGGGTGGGGTTGGTGTTTGTGGAACAGCCTTAGGCGGACGTCGATGAGCAGCGTGATTCGTGACTACATTCTCGCACTCACGTTGTTATACTACTTGTAGACTGAGAACCTCGAGCTCAGTATATGTTTCATCTTGTGTGGTTTTTGTCCTTAATGTTGTTGATTTAGCTCAAACACACCGACGGCTGGGAAACAGAAGTAAATGTCCAAACCCCAATTTTCCGGTCGTTTTCCAGAGTTCACGTCTGAAAACATCTTATGATAAATACTTTTGTTTGGTTCTGTGACCTAATGAAGTTCTTATTGGACTTGCTTCCACCCACTGGTCCGTTTAACAGAACAATAAACCCGAGCTGAGCCGATCATCTGATTTAACGATTCATCAAACTGAAAATTAATCACAACCTTTTTAAATCATCAGGTTTTTGGCACAAAATGCTGATTCTCAGATCTGAGCCAGTTTCACGCTCACATTCTGTTCGGTGGTTAAACGGAAAGAAATATCGTTTCCTGGTTGGTGACATAAAAACAATCAGTGGCCTCAGGAAACAGTCGTTTTATAGATTGAAATGATCGGTGGAGAATTTAATTGGCGGACGAATCATTAACTATTAGCTGGATGTGAGCGGCAGCAGGTTGTGGAGTCGGTTCCCGTGCCAGCTTCTCCTCTGACGGAGCGGGGACAGATCATAAAAGCCGGTGGTTTACAGGCTCGGTTGCTGCAGTTTGTGGTTATTGACCAGAAGCTCTGGCACCGGGTGGAAGTACCAGTGATTGAGAGCAGAGCAGTGGAGCTGCGTTATGTCCTTTTTCATTTTTTATTACCGACGATTGTTCCCTCATAAATCCATCAGATAGAAACTGGCAGATTTTTATTTTCCAGGGGAAGTTTTCAAACCGTCCACCAGAAATATTTGTCGCTTTACAGCTGATCTGGAGGAGGAGGTCGTATATGAGGCTCCAGGGAGATGGATTTATTTATATATTGCTAATATCAAACTGTGACTGTCACACAGTGAGAGCCTGTTTATCTCAGAGGCTCCTTTTATTTTGTTCTTCTTATAATTGATGTTTACAGATTTCCGAGGTGGGGCATTAAGGTAGATTGCTGTATTAATTGCTCACGTATGTCATCTTAATGGCTAATTGCTCGATGTTTGCTGGAATGTAAATGTGCTCAGCTTGGGTTTAATTGAGTCGGTTTATTGAGGTGCCGGCCGCTGACTAATGAAGACGCTCAGATTGATGCCCTCAGCTTTTAAAGAGTCACCGTGGAGAAGGTTTTATGATTATTTATCTGTTTTTTTTATTTAAAGTCATAACACATGGAAACAATCACTAACAGCAGAAGAAAGGATCCCTCACATCGTGTAAAAGATGATCCCTGGAATTTAAAAATCTAATTATTATACAACACCAACACCAATACCTGCACATATATTAAACTTAAATTCAGAAACTTATTTAAAAGACAAATAATATGAATAGTGTCTGTGAGAGGCTCATATCTACTAAGAACCAAAAACCAACTGTTTTCAAAATCCAAGATATTCATTTCACACTCACATTAAATCGCTAAAATGTGGTATTTTACCTTGTAAATTGCTTTACACTGAAGTTATTATCACAACTGATGACTTCCTATTGTTCCCCAAGGCCGTGGAGATAAATCAAATGAACAAGATGAATGTCTACTTTTTAAAACCTGATTTATTCCCACACACACACACACACACAGAGGTTCTTCATCAATGGAACATCTAGAACGTGAGAATCCGTGCGTAAAGGTTTCTGCTCCACCTGATTTTGAAGTTGAAGCATCTGGTCCTGATGATCCATTATGTAGAATAACTTAAATATAAAAAGCCTGTTCCAGCCTCTTGGGAGCTGCAGGTCTTTTATTGTCCTTTATTCACGTCTCTTGCACATTAGGACCTAAATGAAAACCTGTGGTCACATGTGCAGCCTCTCATGTTAATAGTTAATCCCAGGGTCAGGAGTGTGATGGTGAAACAAACCTTTAATTGACATTGTAGGATTTAAATGTATGGAAACTACATGTCAAGCTTTTTCCCCCCATTTATATATATATCATTTTTATTTAATCCTTAAAACCCTATAAATAATCACGTTGCTTTTTTCCTTCCTGTGAATTCAATTATCTTGAAGCCTGTATTTTTTTTCTCTGGAGCCGCCCGACTTGAATTAGTGGCCGTTTTATCACGACCACCCCGCAGGACTGACCCATGATAGATGACTGCTCTATGCTAACTGACACCGCCGGAGCGAATCTTCCTCGTGTCCCCGGACCCCATAACTCCATCCATTTCTCAATAAATTCCCCGTCTCATACCTCTACACACGTGTGGGTGTTTGGGATTAGTTCATCTCCATTCACTCCTTCTCAGCAGGTTTCAACCCGGCACTCAATATCCAATTTTTGGCCAATTGTGGGATGTAGAAGCCGAGCGCGCGCTCTCTCTCTCTCTCTCTCTCTCTCTCTCTCTCTCTCTCTCTCTTCTCTCTCTCTCTCTCTCTCTCTCTCTTCTCTACTCTCTCTCTCTCTTCTCTCTCTCTCTCTCTCTCTCATCTCTCTCTTCTCTCTCTCTCTCTCTCTCTACTCTCTCTCTCTCTCTCCTCTGTCTCATCGCATCTGTTCATCCCCTGAATTTCTCCACACATCAGCACATATACCTCCGTGGAGAGAGTGGGGGGGGTTAAGCGCTCTCTTCATAAGCACCTGTGTGTTCCAGAGGCCGGGGGGGGGTGAGGGTGGAGAAGGTGATTGCTGAGGGTCGGCTTGAGAGGAAGTGGCACCCGGCAGCAAGAGGAGAGATTCATCCTCTCTCAGAGTCTTTTCAGACAAACTTATCTCAGGCCTCTCATCCTGCTGGTGCTTGTTCTCAATCTCTCTCTCTCTCTCTCTCGCTCTCGCTCTCTCTCTCTCTACTCTCTCTCTCTCTCTCTCTCTCATCTCTCTCTCTCTCGCTCTCTCTCTCTCTCTCTCTCTCTCTCTCTCTCATCTCTCTCTCTCTCTCTCTCTCTCTCTCTCTCTCTCTCTCGCTCTCGCTCGCTCTTTCTCTCTTTCCATCGTCTCACTGCGTTATTTGTCCCATTCCTTTTCACCGGTGTTATCACCTCGCTCGGCGTCTTCACCGGGGCTGTGATTGGAGAACACTGAGCGCCAATGATCCAATCTCATCCCCCCCCGTTGTCGGTGCCGGGGCCTCCACATCCTTCACGAGTGAGCGCCTCCTCCTCCGTCTTTCACCTCTTTTGTTTCACGCGTTTTGTTTAGCTTTTAAGTCTCGTCTCTGCTTATCCCAGCGACTTGCCTGCCGTAGAAGAAAGTCAACACGGCATCACAAGCGAACGGCGTGGTAAGCTTTTTAGAGACAGTCACGCCCCGTTGTAATTACTGCTGAAACAAGCAGCTCTGGGAAGCTTCAGCGCTGGTGGACCTGTCATTACTGACAATCTGCCTGCCTTCATCTGCCACAGCTAAGACGCTCTCGCACCGCGGGGCTGCCATGATTGCCATACCGTGGGTGTGTGTGGCGGGGTGGTGATGGAGTCGGGGGTAATGTGCAATGGGAGGTTTTTCACAAGTTGCGCTGTCGTTGAATCCCTCAAACTGGGAAAGTGTTTCAAACCAGGCGCTGCTCAAAGATGCCAAACAGCCGTCTGGGTTTCCATGGTGATTCCACACTGTCCAGCTCCGAGTGGAGAACTTGAAATCTATTAGCGGGCGGCCGCTGAGGAGGAGGAGGAGGAGCCCGGTGCTCGGCTCCCGGCCGCCTGTCGGCACCGCCGGCTACAGAACACGGCTTCGTGTCGAACACTTCAGATCAAGTCCTCGACTCGGAGGCCTTTTCAGCTCCGGAGCCGTTTCAGGAGGTTTTGCTTCTGCTCACATTTCGTTTCATCGCCTCACTGATGGACTGTCACTCACACACCGACCGGTTTCACCGCATTTTAGTTTTAAACTATTCTATACGTCTCCCGTCAAAACTACTCCTCACTTTTCAGGTGCTTTAAAGTTTGGAAACGCTGCTGGACCTGTTCTTTAGTTTGAGAAATCCGAAGATGTTTGTTATCTTCCGTCACGTTCGTGCTCCACCTCCACTTAAAAATGTGTTTTTCCTCATATTTACTTCCACTCGGATGTTTGACCTTCACCGTGCTGGATAACGAAAGCACCGATTTTGACGGCTCACTCTAAAATCAGAGCTTATCAGGTGCTCTCATGAAATCATATCAACACTTCACAACTAGTTGAAGCATCAACAGTGTGATGTGGAGTGTGAGTGACTCGCAGGCAGAGGCAGGTGTGCAGATTATTTATTTTTTAACACCACTTGACTTTGTGATCAAACCTCGTCGGACACAAATTGTTATTTAAGGCAGCGTTTCTGCTTCTAGATTCTTAAAAGGTTTTTTATATCCAGCTCTTTCTTTGGCGTTTCCGATGGACGGGTGACTCATCTCGCTTTGAGCCGCTGCTCAGTGTGATAGCACAAATCCACGGGCCCATTTGTGGTCAGAATTCTGTTTTCAAAGAGCTTTTCTGTCATTGTGAGGAAACCATGGATTTATTTCCGGGCAAATGAAGTGAGTCCACTAAGTGTTGGTGGTTATTAATCCGTCGTGAGGAACCCGAAGGCTCCGGCCATGTTCTCTGCTGTAGAGAGAAACACCGACTGTCAGCCGCTCTGCAGCTTCTGCACTCACCCGGTGTTTGTGCTTCCATAAAGTGGCTCGGCCAAATGTGCAGGTTTGTGGGTGTGTGATTGCACACTTGTGTATCCGCGTGTGTGTGTGTGTGTGCTCCATACGTTGGCAAACAGGCGTAGGACGTTGTTAAAGGAAGGAGGAGGAGAAGTGAGGACAACTTAACTGCTGCCACTTCAACCCAGCAGGTGGAAACAGGTGTTAGTTCTAGCTGTGACACTCCATCCTGGATAACCTGATATCTCCAAAATACGTAATCGCACAATACTGCTGCTTTAGACATTCTCGAATTACCAGAGCGATCGGGAAACTACAGGCGTCGCTCTGGATATTCTCCTAGTTTTTCTTGCCAGTTCACTTGAGGAATGTGAGAATACGGAAAATAATAAGCAAGCGAAAGAATTAAACGTACAAATATCTCCGGGTAGAAGATTGGAAAGTTTGAAAGCTTTCTGCAGCTAGCAAACAGGAACACGTGATTCCAGCAGCAGAGTGAACACATCACGATCCGGCCTCCTGCTTCTCCACCCAGCACACCCCTGCCCACATCTCCTCCTCCCCCTCGTTGTTGTGAACACGTCGGACTTGGAGAATCTCCTGCCGGTTGTTGTTTACGTGTGAAATGCAAAAGTCCAAAGAATGTTTGGAGCCGATTGTCCGGAGAGAAAAAAGCTGCAGATGAAACGGCTGCAGTTTGTCTCACGGGGCTTAAAATACACAAACAGTCTTTTAGTGAAACACACATGTGAGCTTATGAATCTGAATCCCCTCTTTAGTGCGAGTGTTTAGATCCACAGTGGATAAACACTTCAGCCCTTCTCGTACACAACCGCCCAGGATCTGCAGCTGGAGACTTGATGAACCAGTTCAACGCAAATAAAGACATCATTGTTTGTATTGGGGCCTTTTTGAGGCTTCAAGCAGGAAAGTGTGTTGGACTGTGGTCACGTGAGTGAACATGAAACACTCCTCGGCTGTGGTTGTGTAGTTAGCTCAGGACGATTCGTCCCGTTGTGTGTTTTCTCCTCAAACCGAGTCTCCACTTCCTCCCTGTTCTCCCAATTCGAATGTAAACAACCTCAAATTAACCTCGACGCCGCTGTTTTCCCTTCAAATCCAATTTTCTGGTTTTCAGAACAAAACAACAAATCACGTGTCGCCGTCCTCATACTTCACACACACACACACACACACATGTATATGTCTGCTCCTCTGGGCCCAGCTTGGCACTCCACCACATAATCCCGTAAATTAGTCATCACATTATTCCTACCTCAAAGGTTACACACATAAAGCAGCAACAATAAAGAAATATTTCAGAACCCAAACTTTATTTGTGTTTTGTCTCACATTACTCTCGGGCAGAAGAATTCACCAGCGCTGCACGTTGTTTTTATGAGGTCTACGCTGTGGGAGGATTATATTTTCTCCAAGGTTGTTTCAGTCTCTTCTCAGTTTTTCTGATGAACGGAGCTCCTCCAGGCGCCAAGTTCAACAAGTCGGCTTCTCCTCCCCCCCCCCGCTCGGCCTTTCTCTCTGCACGCCCGTCCACCCCCCTCCCATCCTCTCCCTTTGCAGATGGCAACGACCCGAGCCGGAGCTCTACGACCCCCCCCGCTCAGAAGACGGGTTCTGGACGCTCACACAGAGTTTGGAAGGTTTGGCTCAGCGGGCGAAGGGAATTCTTCCTTGTGGCCGAAAATGATTTTGGCCTCTGTCGGGAAAGTTTAATGCAATACACCGCGGCTCTCTGGTTATTGTGGTTCTGCATAACAGAGCAGAATCCAGCTTCACACGGTTTCAAATTGGACTGATGAAATCTGCCTCTCGAGCAAAATAAACAACTTAAAACTACAATAGGGCTGCAACTATTCTCATAATCGATCATTTATCGATTTATTATTAGGGGGCAGAAAAGCAAAAGCTGAAAAACCGCTGACTCATCGTCTCAACTTGTCTCTGCTCATGGAAGTATGATTATAATTAAGATATAGAACAATTAAGATAGTTAGATTCTGACTTCTCATAACTGAAGTTCAAGATATCTTTTCACATTTCCCTCAATTCAAAACATCTGACAATGAGTTTAGGAATATCATGGACTTGAATTATATTGAGAAACCCCAATAAATATACATATTTATATTTTTATTTACAATTGTTAAAACTTATAGTTATAGCTGGGAAAGGCTCATTGATTGCTCCAGATTTATTGATCTTTAACTTGATAAATAACTTATGGTTGTTTAGGGGAATCTTATCTTTTTGATATTTTCACTTATCATAAATCTGATCTTCTATTTTAGGAATCAGTGTGAAACAGTCGTTGGGTCACAGGACATTAAGATGATACTTTACAAAGAGTTTTTTATCTGGGATGAAAAACCTCAAGCGTTTTCCAGGGACCACACGGACGCCATGAGATTATATATTTGTATGTTTCTAATTCTAGTGATTCTTGATGGGTGATCGTGAATCTGATGAAATGAAGCATTTAAAGCTTTAGAGCTCAGAGCCTCAAATAAAAGCAGCTGTATTGAGTTTTATGTTTCTGAAAACAAAGATTTTTTTTTACGTGTCATAATTATTTAATATCCTTGTGAGCTCGGTGGTTGAGCAGTGGAATCGTTTCCAGGTGAACGAGGATTGCCAGCGAGGCCGTTAAAGATTTGTTTTATGGGGAAAACAAATTTATTGGACACTGTGTCTGAGATGCAGTTACTGTTTGATTCATGCCAAATCTTTAATACAGGTTTTAAATGGAATAACAAAGCGTCCCAGACAGCACTGGTCAGCAGGAGAAACTGATGCCTGGTGCATTCTCTCAGTATTGATCTTTACAGCAGCCTGGCCGGTTCATGAAGGACTGTGTCCACTCTATTAAACATTCAAATGAAAAGCTATCAAAACAACTTGGACGAACACCAAACCAATTTTACTGTTAAATACCTGATTATTATTGATTCTGAGTTATTGCTTAACAAAACCAATAAACTCAATTTTACCCAGGCAGCATTTTGTAGGAAAAAGTGCCGAGAGTGAGACCAAGACATCTAAGAGTTCATGTGGAGGAAAAGCAAAGTACAACAATGTGTTGCGTAAAGAACACTACACAAATGAGGGGAGGCGGAGACAGACGAGTTCTGACAGTGGTGACCCCAGACCCCCCCCCTCCCCCTCCAAGCCCCCTTTCTGAGCCTCAGAGTTTTGAAGGAAAAGGCTCGGCTGCAAACTGTGGCTTGTTTGCTTGATTTCAGTCGCACACTGGCGTGCGTGAGCAGAATGAGTTCCTGCTGATCGTGTGCATTGTGGTTGATTGGTGGTGATTTGGGTGAATTAACGGGGGAAGGGATGGAGGCAGGCGGAGGAATCACTGACGGGTGACAGTGCATTTAACCACCGGACTGGAGCCGGCTGCACTGCTCATATTTTCTTGGGACCTTTTGAAAAACATGAAACGAGGGGGAGATGGACTCTAACCCAGATCCACTCGGCTCTAACCCCCCCCCCTCGCTCTGAACGTCTTCATTACCCCCGAACAAGCCTCCCGAGTGGAGGGTTCTGTACTTGTGGATTTCAGGCTTTTCTCAATAATTAAAACATGCTTAAGCGGCAGCGGCGTAGCCCTCGGCTGTTTGGGTTGTTTCCTGCCGGCAGATCCCCCGGTGGGATGAGGATCGCTCCACCGTCTGAAGGAGAACCCGGCAGCGGCGCCTCAGCCTCGTGTCCCAGAGAGTCGAGGCGGCTGCGGCGGCGGCGTGTGTCACCTCGGCTGCTTTTCAACACGGTGAACACGGCTCTAGGCGGGGGATCAGAAACCTGGCAGCTGTATCGCACACTGTGCCGGAATACATTATTTCTTTACCCCGGCTTTGCCCTTTTTTCATATTTACAGTTCATTACTGCCGCATAAATAAGTAATACAGGATCAGTCAGCTGAAACTTGGCCAGGAGGGAGGCTGTAGGACTTTCTAATGGAACCATTTGAATAAGAGGCCGATCGGCTTTATTATTATTATATTTTAAGCTTTTGTCAGAATACATTCCCACTCATGTTCCCAGTGGAATCGGGCTCTTAATTGAAAGCTGCCTTAGAGCAAATTGTTCATTATTCATGCCTGCACGGTGACGAGAGTGGAAGAAACCCGGTCTCTGCAGAAGACCGTGTCCTCACGTCTGACTTTGCAACACTACATAAATCCAAATGTTGACTCCAGGAGCCGCCTCAACCCTTTCTTTCATTCTCCCCCTTCACTCCCCTGCTTTGTATCCGTCCTTCTCCCCCTTTGTTCTCTGCTTCCTCTGCCATCACCTTGGCACAAACCCACTTGCAGCCCTTGAAACACGTAATTGACTTTTAATTGACGCTCGCTGTAATTGGCTTTTAATCACCGTTTTACATCATGTTTTGATATTTAAATCAGCGGTGTCAGCTCGGAGAGAAAGAGCCTCTTCAGAGCGTCACTCAGCCTCGCCGGCGCTCGGAGGGAAGCGTCTCGATATTAACGCGGCGTGTTGGACATCCTGCCTTCTCCTCCCTGACTGGCGCTGAGAACCTGAACAGGCTGTGAGGTCCAGCTCTGGAAGCACAGACCTGAAGACTGACACCAGGCCTCCTTGTTACAGACGCTGGTTAAGATGAGTTCACATGCGTCGCTCGAGGTGAATCCAGTTCAACTGAAGCCAAAACGGCCTGAAATGACCCTGAGTCGACTGGGAATGTGTTGAAAATGATTGCATTTAGCATTTGAATCCCCCAGAGCATGATGGGAACTGTAGTCCACTAAGTCAACTCTGACACTGAAAGCTTTCACAATATCCCAATGATTCAAAAATCCCTTGAAAACCAACACAAATATGTTTCATTTGTTTTGCACAGTTTATATCTGCATGAAACAGGTTCATGTAAAACCCTCTGCAGCCCGTTTAGTCATCTCTTGTGTTATATAAGCATCACTTTGTTCTTCACAGCTTCATGAGAGCACGCTTATAGATTCACTGTGATCAATACGTTTCCATTTTAAACTGCAGTGCGTTTGGCAGGAGGCCACATCAGGCATGAAGATGTGCACCGCGAGCACCAGGTCGATAAGTCAGAGTCGGTCCGCCTCCGCCCGGCGCTCCGAGAGCCGATTCCCACGCTCTCTGCTGCCGGGGAGAGAGGAGAGGAGAGAGAGGAGAGGAGGAGAGAGGAGAGAGAGGAGAGCATGCATGTGTTGTTCCTAACGCTGAGAAACGGGGCTCCTCTCTAAGATGGCCGTAAACCTGTAGACTTCAGGATGACCTGTTGTCCTTCGTCCAATCGCTGCAGCTCAGGAGCCTTTTCAGGACCGAGCGCCACGGGAGAGGAGGATTAGCTTTCTTACTTTCTTACCTCTCTCCTCTCTGTCTTTGTCTCTCTGTAGATTTCTTTCATTTCGTCCTGTTCCACCCTTTCTCTCTATTCTCTCCCTGCAGGCGGCTGCATGATCGTGAGTGACGTTTAGAAACTCTTCAGCTGGGTGGTGGTGGTGGGGGGGCTTTTGGGGGGGGGGAGCCGGATCTTTTTAGCCAGTCCGTGATGCTCCCTAACAAACTGTGACACTAAGACGAGATGTAAGCTGGCAGCCGGCGTGTACACAGTTCACCCCCGTAGACCTCGGACAGGTTTGTCTTTTCTCCGTTCTCTCTCTCTCTCTCCTGGCATCCGGCTGCAGAATGTTATTCTCTTTCTCTCCTGGAGGAGGGAGAGAGAGAGCTGAAGGTTTGAGTTATTATTACACCTCCAACTTCCTCCAAAACCCGTCCTTCGTTTAAGTCGTGCAATTTAAAACAACTTACACAAACTCCCTCTCTTGCAATGACCCAATGATTATTAAAAAAAAACATATTCAGTTTTCTTATTAACTGTCACGAGCAGAAACCTCCCCGAGTCCCTGCTGCTCCTCTCACCTTCGCGGCAGGGATTCATTTTCCAATCCACTTGCCCTGTGTGATTAATTTTGCCTGGATCGTGAGGGAGGCTCTTATTATTACAAGTAATTTTGAGTTTTGCTTAAAATTCAAAGGCAACCCAAGGCCATTGGTTAGACACTGTAATACAGATAAATCATGAGAAACAGTGGAACTTCACGTCAGGGGGGTAAACCTGCAGACGCGTGGGTACGATTCCTCCGTGACGCTGCCTCGTTGGTTGAGCAACCCCTCCTGTCCGACCCCTTCGTTACTGATGACCAATTATCTGGGTGTCTGCCCCTCAGAGGCTGTGAGACCAGGCTGATAACGAGCGCTGCCATTTAAAAGGCCACGGCTCTCTCACTCTGTCACGTTTCATTACAAACCACCAGCACGTCTGTTTACACTCCTCCCTCCTCCTCCTCTCAGCCTCTCAGCCTTTTCTTATCAAGTCCTGTTTCTGCAGGATCCCGAGAACCTGCATCAAACCAAATGTGTCTGAGACTTTCTACATGAGACTTGAGTCCAGTCTGTACACACACACACACACACCCACACCCACCACCAAGCCCCACTGTGTTTTAGCAAGATCAATCTTGTTTTCTACACAACTGCACAGATTGTAATCCATTGCAGCTAAAATGAAAAAAGACCCAAAAACGCTGGAGTTGAAATGGAGCCATTCATCACAACAGAAGGGCCGAGAGGAGGAGCCGCCGAATCTTAAAAAGAAAATGCTCGGGGTTATAAAAAAAAATATATATATATATAACACAGGAGAAACTGCCGCTGGAAAGACAAACAAACAACGGCAGCGTTTTGCCCGACAGGAGCAAACAGAAGCCGCCGGCGTCTTCCCGGCTCCACGTGAGGATGTGACATTCAGGAAGGAGGTGTCTGGTGTTTGTCGGCCTAATTAACATTCCACCGTACGCCAGCTGGAGATGGACGCCCTGCCAGGCCTGTCCTGTCCTGTCTCCGAGGTCTTCATTGTGAGACGATGCACACAGGCTCTGCCAGTGTCGTCTCAAATGTTCCAGTGCGGGTCGGTCTACTCGCCATCGCCAGCGGTGTCAGAGTCAGTGGTAACTATGGTGACAGTGCTAAGGCACTGAATTGTTGCAGACACCCGGGGGGGTGGGGGGGTTGCTCCACAGATCTAACTGTAGCAAGAATCTGTCAAACTCGATGCTCTTTCTCTGCCAGGTCGGTTTCAGTCCTTCAGCAAATGTCAGAGAAATGTGTCACAGGCACAAGAAAGACACAACCTGACTCTGTGCTTCAGTGCAGGAGGAGGAGGTGATTTCATTTATAACCTTTCTTTCATAAATCTAGTGACGTCTTCGGTTTCCTCTTCTTTCTTTTTATTTTTTTTAAACCGTCATTACCGGGAGGGAATTTTAATTACCTGCATAATATCCTGCTGCTAATTGAAAAGACCTGAACCTGTGGACATCAGCACCTAGGTAATTTAAGAGACTCATTAAAAATAAAGCCTGACCAATTAGTCTGTTAACCAACAACACACAGACACGGACAATATAAGCGTCTGTTTGTTGATGTGAAAACCTTTATTTTTTACAGAACGTAGAAAACATGAACATATGTTGGTTTATTTTTAGTAAATTATAATGAAGTTTATGGATAAACTGTAAAATCCCGTTGTTACGTTTCTTTGTCATGGGGGTTTGATAACATTCAATTTAATTTAATATATTTATTAAATTTACCAGTAATTTTTTACCCCATTATGTCGGCATTGCCATTAGCAACAAGACGGTTTGTCTGCAGCTATTTGCAAAAGCACAAAGCTAATTTGAGAGACTCATTATTAAAAAGACCTTTTAACATCTAAGCTTGATTTTCCATTCAGAAAAAAAACTTCAATTCACCACAATTACATAAATATAATGATAAGCGGGTCCATCATGTTATTGTTCTGAGGTTATTTGATTTCTGCCTTGTCCTTAAAAAAATCTGTACCAATAAGAAACCAGTCTATCATTCAAACAGATGATAATTCTAGGGTTGGAGCAAAATAACTAGTTTGACAAGCAGAACAGAACTGGTGGAAGTCACGTGACGGAAAATTACAAACAACACAGACAGAATGGATTGTGCGTTTGTAGGGGACATTGTTCTCTAGTGTTACAACCTCAACTCTTCATGACTTCAGCCTCCAGCACCGACTCAACCTTCGTTGATCCAGAGAACTCTGTGTGATATTGAAGAAGAGTTGAGTTTCTGTTCGGCTGATTTCGGTGGTTCACTGTCATTTGTCTGTTTGCAGGATTAAACAATAAGACTTGGTGGAAGGATGGAAGCTTCTTATTGGTCCACTTTGGTGGATCCAGGATTTTTTTTAAAACAATTTTCCATGATGACATATTTAGTGGACTGAAATCTCAGTGTAAAATTTGATTGGATTAAAGTTTTGGGCCTTTGTGGAGACATGTTTCTAGTTACCCCTGGTGTTTGTCTCTAGTTAAGTAGGATTACACAAAAACTACACAACATGAAACTTGGCATAAGGATGCGTAAGGGTCAGGAAGAAATCTGTAAAGTTTTGGATCAGATCTGGAATCGGAGCGAATCCAAGACAGTTTTTTATCTCAACATTTTTGCAGATTCCTCAGAATATAGATATATAATTTGTCCTCTTATTTGCTTGAATATCCCAAATAAAATACAGATGTCTTTTCATTTCATATCAGAACTTCCTCATTTCAAATCAGATTCATATAAAAGCCTTTCTCTGACGACAGGCGTATATCTTCTCTTTGTTCAGTGTCCCTCTGCAGGGATTGGACTGATGCACACATTGTGTACGATGTGATACAGCACGGAGCTGCACACGCCACTGGATTCAGAATCCTTCAATGCAACTGAAAATACACCAAATAAATAGGCCTCCTCCCGGTGTCAGAAGGGTGTTTGCGCCGTATTGTGATTTATTCATCACCTCGGTGTTTGGCTGCTTATCAGCAGTGCAGGCAAGTATTGAGTTTGTGGAGATGACAGAATTTGCAGGGGCTCACTGTGCCGGGCTGAATCTCTGAGCCTGGAACAATAGACGATGGAAATGAGAGCGGCAGCGCCGGGTTAGCGGGGACGATGCCGCTCGTGTGAAAGATAGATGCCACACTGAGCCGGGGCTGAAAGTGGGACAGCTCTCGACAGAGGACAGCAGGGCGGCGAGGGGCCGGGACACCGAGAAGCCTCGGTTTCAATATGTCAGCAGCAGAGACTGTTTGTTTATAAAGATGAACAAGACTGAAGCATCTTGATCGCCACCTGGAGGCTAGCTGCAGTATGTCTCATGAAGACTGTCTCCTCCATGTTAGAAGATGGGACAGGGATTTGAATGAAATACCCAAAGATGTTTTGTCATTTTACTAAAATCTTCTCACACAGATGTAGAATCCAGTTCTGTTTTCTACAGTTATTTTGCTTTTAATTGGTTAATTGATGCTATGGAAATGAGGACAATTGTCTTGATTGACAGCTGAGACTAGCCTGCGATGGATTGGTGGGACCTCGCTATGGAAGCTCCTCCCCCTGATACTTCACAGACTCTGTCTCAATTCAGGCGTCTTTCAGAGGCTTGTATTTCAAAGAGGCGTCTGCAAGTGATGAGACGCTCTTTGCTCGAGGATCGAGATTCAACTCAAAAGAACAGTTAATTGTAAACATGTTAGAAACCGAGGGGCATTAAAACCTAAATCAAATAAAATATACTTTATTGTTCCCATGGGGCCAAAGTGCCACAGCAGCTGCAGAACAGCACATTGTGTTATAAACAACAATAAACAGTTCCCGAGGACAGATCGTGTTCAAGACCCGGAAAAATGATGCAGATCAAAAGTCAGTTGAATATCATTGTGTCTGACGGCGGCTCTGTTGCTGGGTGACAAGCTGGTGACACAGATCAGACTGTAGACCGGTTTGGTTTGGTTTGGTTTGGTTTGGCCTAACCTAAGAAGGCCGCCCTTACATTGAGACACTCTCCGGCTTCAAATGCCCCAAATGGCAGCTTTTGCATCCAGGATATTTTTCACTAAATGTCTGTAACGCTGCAGGAAGAAGAGACGTCCATGTTTATACAGTCTGTGGTCTGCAGCTTCAGGAGCGGGTGGATTCATCCAGGATTCTGTTTCAGACTCAACCCGAGTGATTTTGGTTTTCCTGTTCGCGGCCCCTCCCTACCTGTCGTGGCAAATGCAACTCCAAATTTGGAATGACGTTCCTCCGTGCAAGTGGAGTTTTGTCTCCCACTGGTAATAGAGAAATATCCAGTGACATTTCACTGCCTTTGATTTCCTTGATAGTGTTCTCCACCTCCACTAAAACACGGCCTCGGAGTCTGTGCACATCTCTGCTGATCAATTCCTCAGCCCATCTGTCTGCCAGGCTTACTCACCGGGGCCGCACAGTGGGCGAGACGAACCGGCGCTGCAGGAGTCTTCATTAAACCCCCCTCCCCCCCCCTCCTCTCCATCGCTCCCCCCGCCTCCTCCTCCTCTACCTCTCCCCAGGCCTCGGCAAAGTTAATGAGAAGAGTCGATCCGCTGTTACCCCCCCCTCCTCTCCTCCTCCTCCTCTTCACCACCTTCCTCAACTCAATTCCAGCCATTGTCTTCCTCCCACATCTGCTTTGACTGATACACTTAGTGGAGCTGTGGGTAGTCGGCTCTTAGTCTGGAGATAAAAATGGACGTAGACTCAGGGTCTGTAAAGTGGAGCCGGTGGGGAAGTTGTCTTTTCTCTCTTCATTTATAAAACGTCAGTAAAGGTTTTCCTCAGGAGTTTGTGATCTCACCTCCCAGTTTCAGGTCTGTTCCAATACAGTGTTTTGTAAGTGATGGTCCCAGTTCGAGTCAAATAGAGGATAAAGCAGCCATGCCACCGTGTGATTGACAGCTGGTACCGTCCAATGGGTGCAGGTAGGAGGTGTAGGTGGGCATGTAGGCTCCACCCCCTGCTCCTCCAATAGGGGTATTTCTAGTTTCATAAAACAAGATGGAGCTGGACAACGTGACGCCACTCAAAATGGCAGCAAACCGATGGGTGATGTCACGGTGGATTATCACCGGGGGGTTCGGCCTCTTTGTTGAGTTTGACTTATGTGGAAATCCTGTCACATGCACATGACTAACAAGTGAAAAGATCCTGAACAACTGCCAAATATATACGCCTTAAAAAAACAGGATTACAGCTGGAAAACATGTATCGACAGAATCTCTACCTGCTTCTGTTCTGTTCTGTGTGTGTGTGTCTGTACGTGTGTCTGTACGTGTGTGTGTGTGTGTGTGTGTGTGTGTGTGTGTGTTGCCCTGCCCAGCCCAGAGAAATGGATTTGTAGTGATGGATGGCATCATCGGCGGTGTACAGGTCTCAGCCTGTTGCTGAATCACAGCTTTAAACTGATTTTGCAGGGCACAGCAGAGCCGTTGTGCTTTGTGCCCGGAGCTCGGGACCTGGCTCGTCCAACTGCCCGGCCGGAGCCTGCATGCCAATTACCCCCCCCGACGCCTTCCTGCCAAGAGCGGCCGGCAAAGTAAGAAAATAACGAACACTTCACTTGCTGAGACGAACACTTTGCTTCAGGGTCCTTTTCTAGTTTGGCTGTCCGAGGTCAAAGGGAGACGATGCAGCGTGGAGTCCGATCTTCAGGAACGTCATACGGTAGTTTTGTGGCGCAGAATTAATTGAATTCACCCATTTTGTTCATCATGCATCCGTTTTTAATTTTCCATAAGGCTGTTAACGTTTGCACGAGAGGGAGGTCGTGATTAAATGTTTAGCGTCTTGAAATCAAAGTTTGTTTTAGAGTAGATATCGTGACCTTTAGCTGTTTCACACGGTTTCATTCATTACTCTGTTCCTCGTGGCTCTGAACTCTCTCTCTCCGTCGCTCGCCCACCTCACGGCAGGTTGTGATGCAGCGAGTGAAGCCACGGATCATAAAGTTCTCCTCATCTCCTCTTTAGTTGTCATCACTCCAGGTTTTTTGCTCTTTTAGTAAAAACAACCTCAGGGATTTGGCTAAAAATGGTTTCAGTCAAGGTCGTGCTGAGTAAATATAATTCCTTGAAAGGCCTGTTTGTTGTGAGCTGTTTACAATCATCTCTGTGCACCTGGCTCCTCTGCTCCTGTGGTCAAGCTCTACATCTGAATGACTTAATGGGGACTTTGACTGGAGGCGACGTCAGACTGCTGGGAGTGATGGTGAGGAGACGACCAGAGCAGCTGTGGGCTCTGTGGTCCGACTTCCACCCAGTTGCAAAGCATGGTCATGTGTTTCTTCAAGAGACGACGATAACACTCGTGAAGGAATGTAATCGCTGTGAAGCTCCGATAACGAGTTCGGCTGATTTCTCTGCAGTTTCAACAAAGAACCAGTCGGAGCTGCCAACTCGAGGAAAAACGTTTTTGGTGGAAACACAGCTGGGCAACAAACAGACGCATAATACCAGTCTCCAGCATCTGTTTATTTTCATAATGTAACGTTGCTTTTTAGCCAATTCTGTGTTCAGGGGTCAACTGTCCCCACGGTGGCTTTAGTGGATGTTTCTTTTTGGGGTGTCCAACTTTGTCTCCATTATCCAGAAACTTGTTTATACATTATTCTGCAGCTCTTCAGGCATTTCGGCTCAATAACATGATATTCAACATGGAAACGTAAAGAGATGAAGGGTGAAGACGAGCAGAGTGTTTAGCTCCCTGCGCCCCACATCTTTGTAAATAAGGATATTGTAAAGACTCAAGTCTCTTAGCACGAGATGACCCTTGTGACCTCACCTTAACGTCATCATCCCACTATGCAAAGCTCCTCGAGAACCATCGAACCTTCCTCACATGAACGTGTAAAATAGCTAAAATTCCCAGTTTGATATCCAGCATGTTCCTGTAAGGTGGACTGGAATGTGGCGCATGCAGCCGGGGTCTGTTTTTCACAGCCGTGTTTTAAGGTGGAATCATCGCTCAGCACTGGTTGAACATTCCCGTCTCCCCGGCACAGTGTGTGTGTGTGTGTGTGTGTAGATGACGTGTCCCGGTGCAGATACTGTTAGTAAGGTGATACCAACATTGACCTGACGGAACTGTGCAGCTCTTATCGAGGGATTCATGGCAGCAGCGTGTGACCTCGGACCTGTTCGGGGCTGCACTGCATTAAGATGAATGCAGCAGCCCCGCTCCCCCGTGATGAATGGCGGGCTGCAGGGGAGGCTCTCTGCTATGTAAAGGAGGCGCTTGCAGACATGGCACTTTCATCAATCAGGAGGGAGACGGCTGTGATGCTGCTACGCTTCTGTTTGTAGGAGCAGACGGAACCGTTCCCGTGTTCCCTGTGACGTGGGAGAACATTAATGGAACCTAGAGGCTGAAGAAGTCCTTCACTCAGAGGGTTCCTCTGTGGAATCAGCTGCTTCCTCATCTCGCCCAGACGCCATCGTCAAGGTCTTAATTACACCGACACCGGTGATGTCACACTTCCTGGCAGAAAGTGACCGTGACACACAAGGGGAGTCTGTGCAGCGCCCCCTGTGGAGTGATGGTGTGTTACAGAGTCTGCCTCCTCCTGTGAAGTTAGAACAGCACAGACGGGTTTATGGGTAAAAGTGAAAGAGGCTAAAGTCTTTCCCAGGTCGCCATCTTTCTTTCTGTCTGCATTTCTGCCTCTTGTGTTTTATCAGATTCAGTAATTTGATATATGGACCAGTCTCATCTGGAATTTGATTATGTAAATACACAAAATAATCGTAACTATTGTTCAGATCGCAGTTGCAGCCACCGGTGGAATTTTCTAGCTCACTGAAATATACAGATCTTTTTTAAAGTGTTTTTTATTCCTTAAATTGTTAAACAAGTCATCAGGTGTATTTTTGGAGCCGTTACCTCAGAAATCTCTTTTGAATGAACCACATCTGTTTGCAAACAAACTCTTATTCGAACTGCATTGACCGGTTCAAATGCAAAATATGATATTTCACCTCTACCCTTTGTGAACAGCAGCTTCTCACAGGATCTCCTGATTCTCCTGTGTTCTCCTGATCTCCTCCCAGAAGCTTCAGTGTCTCTTCCTCCGTGTTCTCTTGTGTCTCCCTTCCTGTTGCTTCCTTCTCATTCTCCCTGCGTGTGGCCGTTGAGTCGTGGCTCTTCTTACGGCGGGAGGTGTGGTGTAACTCCAGCTGTTTTGGCGGATAAGCCTCAGCCCCCCCGCTGCTCATTAGCCAAATAGGACTGGCGCTGTCACCAGCCTCCTCTCGGTGGTGGACGCCACCTCTAGTTCTCGTCCCCGGGAACGTTGGAGAACTTTCAAATCTCAAGAAACAACAAATATGAAGCGTCCAGAGAAAACTGCGTGGCAGATTGAAAAGGAAAGGTTTTTGCAGTGCAGGCAGGGGAGTGTGTGTGTGTGTGTGTGTGTGTGTGTGTGTGTGTCTGTTTGTGTGTGTGTGTGTGTGCTGGTCTATGTGTCGAGGCGTTTCCGCTCCTGAAGTCTTCCAGCTGACCTGTCGGTGTGAGTCTGCCCACAGGCCGGTGAAATGAGCAACCACAGGGCCTCACCTGGGGCCCAAGGCCCCTTTCAGCTGTTCCTCTCACCCTGCTGCTCCCCCCCCCCGCCCTCTCCTTCCCTGCCCTCTCCTTATATTCAGATGCCACACTCATCTCTCTCTCTCTCTCTCTCTCTCTCTCTCGTCTCGCATCGCTCGCAGATCACTATCTACTCTCCTCTCCCTCTCCCTCCACCTCTCTCCTCCTCTCTCCGCTGGGGATCACTCCCTCTCTCGCCAGAGACCTAATGTTTCCTGTTTTCAAGGCTTCAATAAGAATCACTTAATGTAGTGAGAGGGGAGAGACGGACCCCTGGTTTCTCACAGAGAATATTCCAGGAATAGGAACAGCCTGGCTCCCCCCCCCCGTGTTTCCTGTGGGTTCTGGCCTTGTTTGATGCTCTTCTATTATGACAACAAAATGAGAATTGCCAAGTTTCTCCTTTTTTCTCGTCTTGTCTTCCTTTGCCCTTGCTCTGCTCCACACACACGTACCTGCAAGGTGGAGGCTTCACGTTTCAAGTTTGATTCCGGGAGGCCCGTCCACGCCGCTCTGGACCAACGTGCCGCGGCCCTGTACTTTCCCTCTGATGCTGGAGGGAGGGATGGAGGGTGGAGGGAGATTGATCCTCATGGCCGGGACATCAGTCAAACTGACAAATGGCAGCCCCCAATCTTGGAAAGCCATTAGCAGAGTGAGGCAGGAGTGAAGCTGGGCCATATACCCTGATGATTTCCATAACCCAGCCTCCCCCCCCCTCCAGAGCACATGAGAGAGTGCCAGCTAACAACATGGTGGAGGGCGTTCGCACCACCTCATGTCCCAGCACCGGCCAACTTGCTGACACGGAGCTGAGCCTCTGTCGGGAGGAAAAACAAACTCTCCAAAGGGTCGGCCATCTTTTCATTTAGCTGTGGTGACTCATGCAGTTGGCCAACGCTCCCCGGGAGTTAAGAATAAGTGCTTTGACGGGCGTCGCGTATTTACCGCCCGGTGTTTACATTTAGTCAACGCTGATGTCATGATTCATCCTGGAGTCTGGACAGAGTGAAGTTTCTTTTGGAGGGGAAAGTCTCTTCAGGAGCAAATGAGCTGGGTTACTCATTAAAGTTGCTGAAGTTCAATATTGAACATTTTTATTCTACTTTTATATCCTTGCTCTCTAATTCTCAAAAGTCCTGTTGGAATATTTTAGATTTTTTTTAAATCTCACCACATGCAAAACAGCTTCTCTTACAAATCCAGGTAAGAGGTGAGATTTTCATCCTTTGACTCAAAGAGGATGAAAAACACGTTCGGTTCTTTTCTGGTGTTTTAGTTTCAGCGGCTGCTTTGGTTAAAAAGGAAATATATCGTTGTCTGGTTCAAAGAGAAATAAAGAGTCAGCGGGGAGAGAGAGAGAGAGAGAGAGAGGGAGATAGAGGGAGAGAGAGGGAGATAGAGGGAGAGAGAGAGAGATGTTAGCTTTTTATAAATTAGCCATAACTTGCACAACTGAATTTACCAGCAGATGTTTACAGGCAGGACTTGGAAATCAGCTTGTCCTCAAAATAAAAAGAGAAAGCAAATATTTGATCGAAAAAATGTTGATTGATATTAGAATAAATACTGAGACGGAGACGCTCAGCTTCTCGATGTATGTTTTGTTAACAGAGCCGTTGATTAGAGCGATTTGTTTGAAGATTAAAACGATGCTTGTGGACGTCTGGCTGGAGGAGAAACTGTTTACTGTGTCAACAAAGAGGAAATCAGCTGATTGGAGTGAGCTGGTGAACGACTGGAGTGCGTGACAGAGTTGAATGTAGTGTGTCTGTTTGTGTTTGTCTGTGTGTGTGTCTGGTTTGGAATCTCACACTCTGGTGACACTATGGGGGGGGGGAATGCCACTCTACAGGAAATGTCATGATGCAAATGTAGATAGAAGACGAGGAATGTGAGTTTCCCTCAGAACCGACCACAGTTGTTTGACGAGCGACAGAGAGAGAGAGAGAGAGAGAGGAGCTTTAAACTGGAACCACAGAGGAAACGTGAGGAGGAACCTTTGGGATTAAAACTCACGTTGGAGCTTTTACCTGAGATGTGACGCTGGAGGGACAAAGAGTGAGTGATTATCATTTACGTCTCTGTGGAAGTAAACTGTGTCTCTGGTGCTTTATTCACTCACGAGCAATTTAAACCTCAACGTCTCCTGACATTTAAGTTCCTCACGCTAACAGCTGGAGAGTAAGTTTCTCAAACTATCAACTCAGACTAACAAACTTTGTGTTTTATTTGTTCCACTGTGAGTTTTCAGAGAAAGACAAACAGGGAATAAAACCAAAACAAATAGACGTGAGGCAAAGTTGCATCGTAAATAAACTTGTCACATTTCAGTCATTAACGAAACCAACACAAACGCACATGTGATGATTCTGGTCACGCTAATCACCTGTTAATCATCCAGTGTGTGGTCTTGTGGAACACTTATGTAAATTGTGTAATTGTAAGCCTCAGTAAATTGTGTAACTTTGGGAGCTCGGCCTCATTTCATTCCTGATCTCTCCAAGACTCTTGTTTTGCCTTTTTTTTTCCTATTGCTTCTCTTCTGTTATTTAAAACGCAGACAGCTGAGCCCGGACCTGACGTCCTCATGATACTGGTCTGAGACTCTGAACTTAAATGGAAGCGATTTGCAAATATAATCATATATGAAACAGAACAGAAGCGTGAAATATAAAGAAATAAACTCAAGACATATGAAGACACAATAGTTCCACTTGTTTATTTCTGTGCTTACACACGTCCTCATTAGCTGGTGCCCACATGACGGCTCTTGTTAAAGCCACTGTGAGAATACACTCATGAATTGAAAACACGTAGCTGAAAGAGAAATATCACTTTATTAGAAGCGTTTGTGGATTTTAATGCTTCATTAAGTTACTGAGACCAAGTGCAGGTCGAGCACCGTGTCCGTCCGCTGCCTCGGACATAAAGGACAAGTCGTTATCGGCCCCTGGTGCTTCGACTTTATGTGGAATTTGACCTCTTATACTTTGTGTAAAAATTAGTATTTCTCACAGGCAGTTAAATCTCCCCCACACCACCACCACCACCATCTCCTCCACCTCCTCCTGCCAGCAAACCCCCCCGCTCCTCCTGGCTGGATTTTGCTCCTGTAGCCGCCTGTTGGGTTTAAGACAATATGACATTTCATCTACTATCTAGATCCCCTGTTTGCTGAGGAGCTCTGCACACGGGGATCCGGAGCACAGGAGTGGGGCTGTCGAGGGGATAAAGAGGGATGGCGTTGACAAGGCAACGGGAGCTCATTATCTTGTCGTCTATGCTGGTCCACGGCGAGCCACTGATGGCTGCCAGAGGAGAGCTGGGAGCAAGCGGACGGGGTCGCAGCCCACGTTTCACACGAGAGGCGATCGAGAAATAACACGTCCACGAAATGATCCGTCACCTCTGTAATCCTGGATTTACCTCCGTGTCTGGATCTCCTTCACCGGGCGTCTGCGTGTCGCACGTTTCACATCAGAGCAGATAACGAAGATCAGGACACGTGCAGCCTCCCTCTCTGCGCTCGTCCTCCTCTGACCGGTTACTGGCAGGACGTGTGAATCCTGGACAGGTGAGACTGAGGCGTCCTGGCTGGATGAGATGGTATGTGTTGCTCTGGGTCTCATATCGGATTCAGACTTTGACGAGTGATCTTTTAAACTGAAGGACGAAAACCATCTGCTGCAGTTCTCCTGCAGGGATGTAAAGAGTGTGTACGTAAGCTGAACCCTGGTAACAAACTTATTTAAGGTAGTAAAATCATTGTCTAGACTTTTAAAATCATCTTCAGTGGTTTAAAAACGACCCGAAATGTTCCAGTGTTTTCAAAAAGCGCTCCCCCCTAGAAGAGGGACTCTTTGGGGGTAAAAATATTCATAAATAATATCTTATTTTAGACCTGGTGCCTGCGGTTGGAAACTCGAGGAGCTTTTGCAAATGTTCCTTGTTCTCAGTGAAAGTTCCTGTGGTTCCTGTAGCTATTGTTTTGAACAGCTCAGGTTCAAGCAAAGTGTGGAGGAAGAGTTTTCTGTTTTCCAGATCCAGTGTTCTCACGTCCAGACACTTTTGTAGCAGCCGCTCTGTGAGGGGGTTCTCGGAGGAGCGATTGTCTTGGAGCACTGCCACCGGTCAGATTACAGCCGCACGAGCCCGGAGACGAAAACACCTCCACCAGAAACAGTCCTGCTCTCGTGTCTTTGTTCAAATCCCCGTCCTCGTATTTCCAGAGTGTAACTTCTCCTTGTCAGAGTTTGGGAGGTGTTTACGTTTCCGTCTCTCAGCGGCAGGGCTTTCTTCACGGGGTTTGTGTTTTGCTGCCGTTTTTTACCGGGGTGGGGTGTAACTTCTTACTTGTGTTTGCACGAACTGAGTTTGGAGAAAGGGGGTTCAGTGTTTTTTTCCTCTTCATGATTTGCATGATTTCGGTCGGGAGCACCGTGCACAGCAGCCTGCAGAGTTTGGAGACGCGTGTAGTTTGTGCAATTACTCGTTGGAGCGCGGAGAAGCAGGCAGAGATCTGACATCCTGAAGTCCTTCAAGTGTGAGTCTTCCTCATTTGTGTGCATCATAAGCAAATGTCAAATCTTTATATCCGGCAGCTTACATACCCTAATGAGCAGCGTTCTTTAGGCTCAGTTGAGCAGAGGTGCAGAGAGAATAACACCACGATAACAGAGAGGATTAATCAAACCAAATGGGATAAGATATGTGGAGGGTGACCTTGTAACACAAGAGATAATAAACACACAGAAAATGTCACATGGCCTCTCTGTGAAAGGTCTGACTCAGCACATTGTGTGTGTGTGTGTGTGTGTCTGCAGACTTGTGTCGTTTCCTGTTACCTGTCGTGATCCATGTGACAGACTCGGTCTTTCAGAGCAGATCAGCTTCTCCAGGACGACTTGCTCCTTTCGTGCCTTATTCAAAAGACAGAGGAGGGATGAGAATTCGGGAAAAAATCTTTAGACTCCACGGATGTTAAATAGGGCAGAGAGAACCTGAAGGTCCCATTAAATACACACATGACACAGATTCAGTTCTTTGTTCAACACACAAAGACGTCTTGTTTGTGCACAAATTAAAGGACTGGACGTCTCCTCCCTTTTATTCACCGACTGCCTCTTCGTTCGCTCACGAGACTTTTATTGTTGACAGTTTGCAAGTGAGATATCAAAGTTACTGGAAGGACGGACGGAGAGAGAAACAATGCAATCTATCAAAGCAGGCCACACAGAGACACACACACAGACACACACAGAGACACACACACTTTTTTCCGCCAATAAAATGGAAGAGATTCACGGAGGCAAATCAGATGAGTAGACATTCATACTTACAAATTTATGCATCGCTCGCTGTGGGAGACGATTGCTGTAATTGTGAGGAGGGAGGCGGACGAGATATAAACACAATAGCAGTCTCTGTCTTATTCACACACACCACACACACACACACACACACTCACACAGCCACACACGTACACACACACACACAGCCACACACGTACACACACATTCTGTACATAAAAGTCTGCAGGAATGTATTTGTGTCTCCAGAGGAAAATATTTGTATTCGTGTGTTTGCATAAAATATGAGTTGAGGTGTTTATAGAAGGGCGATTTTGGGGGTGGGGGCGCACCTTTCAGTATAATGTGTTCTTTAATAAAGACACAGGTTGGCAGATTGGTTGTGTCAGTGCATGTGGCATAAAGCCTCTTCAGGTGATTTACGAGCGCACGGCGAGGCGATAACATTACGTGGCCCGGCCCCATTCAGCGAGGGCGATAAGAGCACCACCACCCCCCCCCACCCCACCACCCCACCACCACAGGAACACTGCAGGTATAAGAGTTTTCCTTCAGTGGAATATCTTTTGCGTTTGGATAAAGGAATTAAGTTGCAGCAGAATCTAGTCGTGTGGTCTGTGCTGCGGCTGTAGCTCATCTATTAGTTTAGCCTTCGTGCTTTTGTCCTTCACAGTCTGCAGAGAACAATCAGGGGAAGATGTCTGGAAACAGTTTGCTTCTACATTGAATTTGCAGATTGTAAACCTTCTGTATTGTGTCTTTCATTTTGATGGAGCCGTGCCGCCTCTCGTGTGCAGTTGTTCCTCGATCTCTCTCTCCCTCTCTATCTCTCTCTCTCTCTCTCTCTCTCTCTCTGTGGCTCTGGACCCGGCTCTTGTGTTTGCAGAGGGAGCGGGGGGCCCGACACGGCGAGGTCAGAGGTCACGCCGCACCGCGCCGCAGCCGAAAGGCCAGTTGTCAGCCACCGGCGGCGGGGAAAACAACAGGGCCTCCGCCGGAGCGGTTCTGTAAAAAGGACGAGTCAGGGTCGCTTTCAATTAGCACAGCGTGGCGTCACTGCACCGAGACGCGGGGGCGAGAGGCGGCCTTGGCAAACAAGGGAAGGAGAAAAGAAAGAAAGCAATTACAGTCAAACACAGAAGAAACTGCAGGTGGAAGACACACTCTAGATAGATAGAATGGACGAGCGTGATGTTGAATTGTTGAAAATCTTTTATCGTTTTACAGCTTAAAGAAATCTGATCTATATGTTGACGACTGACAGATAGAGACCAACAATCATTTAATCTTATAATCGTTACTCTGAAAGAACCTGGTCAACGATCTGCTTCACACAAAGATCCGTCTTGCTGTGAGGTGAAGGAATATCATGTTAGACTATAATTCAGATGGCTTAATGGTTTATTACTGGAATCAACATCCTCTAAACTTAGCTCTGAGGCATATTAAAGTTGGTAAATACCACATGCAGTTTTATAAAATTGGATTTTGCAAAGCCTGAAACGTTCTGAATGCTTTTCCATGGTGGTGTTTCTGAGATGAAGCGTCCGGCAGCAGCGTGTCGGCAGTGGAGCGGAGTGGAGATGAAGTTTGTCAGATGTGAGGGAGCCGACTCAGAACTGCCTCCCGGCGCGATGAAAGAGCGGAATAATTAATGGGTCTAATATTCCACTTGATCCTGACAGGCCCTCAAGATCTCATTTGTGACAAGAGAGCGTGGAGACTCGTCTCGCTGTCAGATACGCTGATGGAGACCAGTCTACTTAGGATTCGTGACAGTAGATAAGAGACGGGGAAAGAAAGAATGAAAGAAGCCCGGCTCATGTTGGAGTCATTGGCGGCGGAGCTCCAGTTCCTGATGACATCACATTGTGTCAGAGTTGTGAGATGAGACGACTGGACGATTTGAGGCAGAGCAGGATCTCTGTGTCATTCTGCAATCGAGCAAATTGTGAGTCCTCTGCAGATAAATCATGTGTTTACACAAGTCTAAAATAGGACCAGTTATTGTGCTAAACATACCAATGCATGCTGGGGCTGTTTTAAACCCCCCCCCGCCCCGCCCCGCCCCGCCTCCCCGAGGTTGGCGAGAACCAGCGAAGCAGGATACGACTCGCCATGGTCCGCCGGTGCAGAGGCAGGCTGAGACAAATAACGCAGCTCCCTATTTGGAAAGGCATTATCTGCTCCGAAGTGTGAGGGCTATTTGTGTTGAGTGTGGGTTTGTGTAATGAGTGTGGCCGTACCGACGTGCCAATTAGTCCGGTGCTCAGGGACTCGAACGTGCGTGCCTGCCCTCGCCACTCGTCGGGTGCGAAGACGTGATTTGGACAGAAGTAATTGCGGCTCTGATGTTGACGCAGCCTGACGCCTGTTTTAATCAAGTGTTCAGCGCTTTGCAATCATTTTAATATCGTCGGTTGGAAAAGACTCAAACAAACGTTTCCACCATGAGACGCTCGCATTTTTTAATTAAAACCAAGGATAATTGAAATTAAGTGAAACAGCTTCTCACTGACCGACGGTTTAGTTCTGATCAATTCGTCAATAAACGTCCTCTCGCTAAAAAAAAACGGCTTCACATTCATCATGTGGGACGTTATGAAATGACACTAAGTGGCCACTAATGGATTTCTGGCATCGCTCTGAGATATGGGAGAAGCATAAAGTGAATTAGAACAAAAGTTAGTGTCTCAAACTGCATTTAGAGTTCTGATGAATATACGTTCAAACCCTGTCACAACTTTAACGTGAGTTCTATTAGTTTTAAATCCAGCAGCAAACAGCAGCAAATTAAAAGAAAACTAATCTCTACACACCTTTTCAGCAGGTGTGTGTTTTCACTACACACATTACACAGAAGCTGCAGAGTGTTGGTCCTTGTCGTGTCATGTTTTCCACACAGTGATCTCTAATAAGGAACAAATGTGGGGATGAGACTCGGAAATGGTCTCAAATGAAAACAGCAAATCACTGTGTTGTGTTTGTGTGTGTTGTGTGCTGTGTGTGTGTGTGTGGTGAGTGTGTGTCTGGCTTGAGCCCGATAGAGCGAGTGAGGTCTGCAGAGAACTGAACAATTTATTAAACGTTTCTTAAAGTAACAGGCATCAGCTGGACTTTGATTGAATTCTGGTTTATTACAGAGACTCGAGCTTCTTGGGTCCTGGATTGTAAACTGGTCTCAGAGGAGAGAACGTGGATCTCTAATCTGAAAAGTTCTTCTCTGAACCCCCTCGGTTTATCTTCTCCTCTGCCCTCGCACTCGTCATTGCACCACCCCGGTCTATTACGCACTCCTCCTCCTTAAAAGACTGCAATTAATCTAATTAGTAATCAATCAGCCGTTGGGCCTCCCGCCTCCGCTGTGCTAATGGAGGATATGACAGGCCTGGACCTTCCATTATTAATAACTCCATTCCTGGAGCCCAGGGCCCCCCCCGACGCCTGCTGCCAGGGGCCATTGATCACTACCACAACCCAGTGAGCGCACTGCAAGACCTGCAGGGAAATATCCAGAATAGAGGGAGTGGAGTCGGGCATGTGATGTCAGTGATGTCAGTGTGTGTGTGTCTGTGTGTGTGTGTCACTGTGTGTGTGTGTGGGATGAATCTGTTCAGAGTCAGTTTGGAAAGGGAAGGATTTTGCCAGTTCCACTCAGGGGAGGTCGACTGGGAGCATCAACCCCTGAGAGCGAGAGGCTGGATCGAACCAGTGCTGTTAATGGGAATGTTGTGCTCTGAAAAGCTCATTTGGTTAATGGGGCTCACCTCAAAACTATTATGGCAAGATAAGGCCCCCCCCCCTCCTGTCTCTCTGCGGGGGACTATTTCTAGAAAATGAGATTAGGAATTATAGGCTGCCACTAACGCCGGGGAACAATGATCTCAGTGTCGCAATGAAACAATCACAGCAACATTATCCCTCATCTCCCATGTGTTGTATGAGCTGCAGCTCTAATGGCTCCGACAGCTGAAGGCACCGAGCCCGATAACGACCCCGGCGCCTGATCTCATTCGCTAAAATCGATATTGGAATCTCTGTTCAGGCTGGAGGAGGAAAGGAAAAAAAGAAAATCTGTGCAACAACAAAACCTCTTTTGCTCTTTGGTGGCTCGTCCACGTCCAGGAGACAGACAGCGTCCCGTGTCCCCTGCAACTGACCTGCATCCATCGAACTCGCCAGCCCCTTATCATGATGCTTATCCACTGGACATGTTGTTCTGGGGGACGTCCTCTTCACAGTTCACTGGTCAGGGCTTAATAATTCAGACGAGCTGTTTATCGGGAGATGATCTTATCGTTCCTGAATTCATTGCTCAATCTGCGAGGAGGGTTCTGTCACATCTTCAATTACTTGTTTTCCATTAAAGGACTTTTTTGCAAACATTCCCACTGTGACCACAGCTGAACCGATCCGTTTGATCCACCAGTCGATGGACTGGTTTACTCAGGAGATGTTCTAATGGTTTGTTGCTGTGTTCAAGGACGAAACGCAGGGAATCACTTTCCCTCTTCTTTGGTTTCGCTCCTTTAGTCGTTAGCCAAGAACTATTTTAACCAGTTTCTAAACCTGACAACTAATAAAGTAAATAAGTATAAACTGCAGCTCTACTTGTGCAATAAGGTAAATTAATATGGATTCCAACAGATACAAATTCTTTTAAAGTCTTATCATTACCATTTTAAACAAGTACAACCAAAACTATAAAAACTTCTATTAGGAAAATAAACATCAATGCAATTGTTTTCTAAATTGTTGAGCTCCAGCAGCTGCAGTCAGCCGCCTCGTTCAGGAGGCCGCCTCGTTCAGGAGGCCGCCTCGTTCAGGAGGCGCTGGGGAAACGCACTGCAGCTTATCTGCCGCGCTCAGCGCCTGAGTCAGTGACTGAAGACGTGAGGAGTCGCTCTGCGGCCGCAACCTCAGACCCCGCTGCATTCAAGTGTCGTGTGGGTTTAGGTATGTGTGTGTTTTTGTGTGGGTGGGGGGGTTAAACAGTGAGTGTGTTTAATAGGAGGGAAGCTTGGTTACAGGAAATCCATGGACCAGTTGCCATTAGTCACCACAGATCTTTAGAGACTGTGTGTGCGTGTGCGTGTGCGTGCGTGTGTGTATGGGTGTGATTTTGTGTGTGTGTGTCCCTGTGTTTTCAGGGGTTGCTGAACTTGCAGGAACGGATTTACAGGAAGTTCATCCGTCTTGAATTCTCGTCAGGGTAATTGTGGCGTGTCCTCGGGGCTGCTGCTGCTGGGTAAAGGATGACGGTGCAGTAGCGCATGCGGGCTAACGACGCAGCGCCGCAGGTTCGAACCCCAGCAGCTGTGACCCCGTGAACGACCCTCCAGGGAGCGGCTGCGGGCCGATGGAGAAAGTTTCCACGTTATGAGAAGTTCAGAAGGATGAAAAGAAGCCCCCAGCAAAGTGATGGATGATAAGACACCTGATGCTGGAGGAAACTGTGGATGAAGCTGTAGATGAAAGTGATGTCACCCACTCAATGTTGTGAAACCTTCAGTTTGGAGTGTTGTGATACTAGCTGTCAATCATCCGTTGCCTCATCGTCTATTTGACTCTGAATCGATCATAATTAGCAAAATGAACATCGGCTGTTCTGAAGACAACTTGAAAAAACTACAGATTGAGACACAAACTCTTTATAAATCAAGTGAATTATTTCATAGAGCTCTATAGAAGCAGTTCCTGGTCGTGGTCCTGGTCCTCCTGTGGTCACTGGTCACACATAGAGAAACCAGTACATTAACTGTATTCCACCACACTGGGCTTCTCTCCGCTGACCTCCTGAGGGTTTATCAGTTCTGCTGCTGTTGCACAACACATCCTCCAACGTGACATATTGTTATGAGAAGCAGTTTTTGTCGATGCCCACGCAGTTGAACCTGTTGGACCACACGGTGCATGTCAGAGAACTGACTCTGGGTCTGTAGACACCGAGCGTGGGAGGAGCTGTGGACATCCGAGCTACACAACCGTGAACTTGTGGTGTTGTCAGTAAACACACTTTGAAGCAGTGTGATTTAATGATTTGAAATATCTCCTCGTGTGTCGTTTGTGTAGTCGTGCCCGTAACAAGGAGGACGTTTTCTTATCGTCGGCACGTTGTGGTTGTAACCCGGCACATCTGGATCTATTTATGGCCTCTCTGTTGTGTCGGCTGTGATGTTATGACAGCGGAGTGAGTGAGGAGATAACACTAAGAGGACACAGAGCCCCTCACCGCGTCAGCGGCCCCCTGTTTAGGCCGGAGAGTGAAACGAGTGAACGACCCCTGAGGTTTCTCCAGCTCGTGTTTTTCCGTGCAGCTGCTCCTCTCGTGCTGTTTCTCCATCCTCATGATTTATTTTTCTGTTTTCACAGGAAGTTTGTTGAGGACTGAACTGTTTTTCGGAGGGAGATTCTCACAAGGGGGTCTCGGCCCCGACTGCCCCCCCCCACCACCACAACCACCAGGATCCCACGTTCTACTTCGTGCTTACGTCATTTCCTGTCAGAAGTGGGTGAAGCTACACGGGAGGATTTGGAGATCTCTGGGCGTGGAGAACGGAGACCTTGTCTGTAAGTTGAGTTTTTCCTGTTGTTCCTGTTTGGCTTTGCACAAACAACAAGGTTCTGCTATTCTTAGTCTTAACCTGCATTTGTTTTGTTGTGTTTTCATTGTGGTTTAGGCAAACTACTCACCATTACATCATGGATCAATAGAGACTATGAATAGGATCCGGTTATTCTGGTGTCGTGCATGACAAAGACAATCGATGCAACTGCAGTGATGTTCTATATATTCATAGAAAGAAGTAAAACACACAAACGGCAAAAAAACAAGCTGAATTAAATCAGATCCTGAGTCAGATTCCGGTGCCAGATTCAGATTAGTGATACTTGACATTTTCCTCTTTCCATTTCAAACAAGTGAGAGAAAAAATAAAGCCAAAATTATTTTCGTTTTTGGCAAGAAAAATATAGACAATCTTGTCAGGATGAAAAACAACTTTCTCCTGAGAAGAGAAACAGAATTTAACAGTATTTGATGAGCTCTGAGTTCCTTTCACTCACTTTTAAAATCTTATATTTCATATTCGTGACAACTTTCTGCAAACGGCACCAAATTAATCCTTGTATCAACATTTCCTCTCTGCAGATTTCTTTTGTTTCATGTTACTTTACTAACACAAACAAGTGATTCTGTACATTCCTAGTGCGTCAGTGACTTTCTGTATCTTTCCTCTGTCTCTTCTTATTGTCTGTGTGAAGCTCTGTTGTGTCCAGAGAACCTGGTGAGTCGTTAAGACGCAGGATGTAATGATCTATTTGTCTGCTATGATTTAAAGCTCACACCCTGCGAGGCTCATCATAATGGAGACAGGACACAATGACGTTCCTCCATCACACAACCACACCTGACTGCTGCACGACAATAATCTGTTTTTCCACAGCGACACAAAGAGTGTTGTCGGTCGCAGCTCGGGCCTCACACGCCCAGACACACAAACAAACTCTGAGCTCTGATTCAATAGCACAAATGCTCACGTTGGACTATCTCTTCATTCACGGCGCCATTGTGCCGTGATCCCTGCTTTGGCCGGCCGTGCACATGTGCGACACGGGGCCATTGTGGGGCATTGTGCGTCAGTGTAGGTGAATAGAAGCCCCACCACTTTTTGCACCGGCTCTCTGCTGACAACCGGGAAACAAACACACAACGGTCTGGTGTGGAGGCTGAATACACACATATATACACAGGACCCCGGGTTTGAAGCAGGTCTCTGGCATCCCGGTGGCACGAGGGCCCTGATGTGAGCAGCCATTTTCTGCTTGTCGTTATCGATGACACAAAGACGCATCGATGTGACAGAGCGGTCGTCAATGCGGGTGCACAGGCGTGAAACATGATCAGACCGCTGAGTAGAAAGGAGGTATTATTGTGCCAGAGAGAGAGAGAGAGAGAGAGAGAGGGGGATGGAGGCAGAGGGCGAGCGAGTGGCATAGCTTTCATATCTTGTCACCCACTCACACACACACACACACACACACACACCACACACACACACACACACACACACACACACACACACACACACACACACACACACACACAGAGCGTGCACTGTGTCCGTCCCACTGAAGAATGTCACTTAGTTCTGATGCATAGTTCGGATGTTTTGAACATTTGTTCACGGCCCACGTACTTTAGAGTATAAATAATAAACGGCAGCTTTTCACAATCTCTGCTTGTGTGTCAGATTGTACAGACGCCCCAGTGTGTTAGGGTTTGGTACATTGTGTACATTGGATCTGGTTAGTTTTGGTTTCTCATTCTAGGGACTATAGAGTTTTGTTTGCTCTGTTGTTCTGTTCACTTCCCTTCGGACTAAACTACAGAGTCTGATGCTCCCGACCCAACGAGGTGTGAAACCTCCTTTTAGCCTCTGGAAGCTTCCGGGTGTGATTGAGCCACTTGTGAGTGAATCCAGCTCCTTTCTGTTCCATCCCAGCAGCTCCCTGCAGGAACATGGTTCTCACACCCGTCTGCTCTGCCTCCAAACACAGGAGACGTTCTGCCAAATGGTGAATGGACTCCGTTCATACGACACGTCCACTAGGAAGTGCTCCACCAACACATTGTACACCTCCTCCAGCCTTACACACACACACACACAGACACACACACACACACACACACACACACACTGGTGGCACAGCGTCAGGAGCAGTTAGGGAGTCAGTGTCTTGCTCAAGGACACTTGGACGCGCTCTCTGGAGGAGCCCGAGGTCCCCGGTGCCACGCTGAGACGGCAGCTGTCTCAGTTTGCTTTCCTGCATTTTTCAGTTTTTACTTTATATCATTTTGTCGCTCGTGGTCTGGATCTTGTTTAAAAAAACCGAGGGGGTGGCTTGTACCTGGGCCAGCTGAGTCACCGGGATCGCAGTTTAAAACCTCCTCACACTCTGATAAACTCCAGTCGACCTCTCTCTCTCTCTGCAGCCTTTTGTCAGCGCCCTTCATTTTATTTTTTCGACTTCTCTCTCTTTTTCCTTCCTTCCCTCCCTCCTCGACTCGTGCTCCTGCTCGATGCTAAACGAGGGCACGGCCACACTTGGATGTGCCGCGACAAATTGGCACAGAGGAGGCAGATGGTGACGGGGGGGGGGAGACTGGTGCTGATGCCATTTGCCGCAGCGACATGAATTGATATCCGTGGCGCAGCGCAAGCACACATGCTCCACTTGTGTAATCCTGGCGTTCGTTACCTACACACACACACACAGACACACACACACACACACCAGGGAGACACACATGCCACCCTACATCAGCCTTCCGTCCCCATTAAGGCCCATGATTGGTGCAGTGGAGGCGCTTGGTGACTGTCAGGCTCTCGGCTCGGCTCGGAGGGGCGAGGGGACGCTGAGGGAATCCTGACATCGAGACAGAGCTCAGACTAATGGTGGGCTGCTGGGAGACTGGGAGCTTACACACAGACCCTCCCATAGAGACACACACACACACACAACCGCACTGATATACTGTACATGTCAGCAGGCTGTTGTGTTTACAGTGTTGGTGTCCTCCTAACAATGTTTACCCGTGTGGGTTCGGTGCAGCGCCACTCAAATGCCTACGGGTGTGTTTTTCACTGCTACAGATCGACTGGTAGGATCCCAGTTTGTCTTTCAGAGCGGTCAGCGCTCGTTAGGCTCTGGCACTGGGATCCCAAATGTGTGTAACAGGAAGTGGTGGGAGATGAGAATTAATAAGATCCTATTGATGCCACTGCCATTAACTCTTCTGTGTCCCGGTCCGATTCTTTATTGATTCTTCATTTCCTGATCCATTTTGTGTGAGAAGGAACACAGTCGAGTGTGAAACACAGTTTGTACAGAGTGCAGAATTGTGTGCGTTTGCAAAAGCTCTACTGTTAAAACCCTATTTTCATGTAAAGAAGCAGTGAACAGGAGTTTGTTGTCACCCAGTAATTTTCTCCCGCTACAATATACAGAATTGAATGCCTCACTTACAGGAAATAGACGGTTCCTGATTCCCGTCCTAAAGGGAGCAGCAGCGACAGGAGGTGAAAACTAAAAATAATCCAGGGAACTGTTCTGGCTCAGGTTGGATCTCTTTGTCCCAGAATGCATCAGGGGCTCAGGTGGACGTGAACTTTCTGAAACATGTTGTTAGTGCAGATTTTTATTAAAACCAGAACACAGAGCAGCTCCCTTGTGTCTCTTTAAGTGAAAAACTACATCGTGCTGCACTGCAATTAACTTTTTTTTATTTTTTCACCTCGCCGATTAACAAGTCATCGCAGCGCGGGCCGGCGATTGTAAATGAGTTGTCAACTGTTAAGGTGATTCCAGTATCTAATTTGAATAAATTAAAGAATAGTCAATATTGATTTATAGTTTGTTTCCTCTGGAAGATTTCCTGGCCTGTCAGCGTCTCTGTAGCTTTCTCCTAATTGCATAACGCAAACATTTATAGATGAGCGATTTAGAAAGATCCTAACGGGGCAACTTCCACTTCTCCCAATAGAACCTGACCAGACTGTTGTAAAAGTAAAACCAGTGAAGCGTAGTGTTGTATTTAAGTGTCACGTTTTACGAGGGTGGAAGAATCTCTGATATTTGTCACTTCTGCTGGAACCGGACCCGTAACGAACTGGAGCAGATCCACCGAGGCCCCGGAGTCTCCTTACAGCCGCTCAGGCCTTTTAGCTAAAGGCCAACAAAACAATACTGATCGTTAAATAATAATTGTCCTCGTAGAAGAAGGGTTTTTATGCCTCCGTGCGGGGGAAGCTTTATCTTTTCAGGTTGTCCCTCCTTGCCCTTGTGAACACGATATCTCCAGAACGCCGTGAGGAGATTTCTTCAAACTGGGAACACAGATTCTGTTGGACTAACTGGGGATCTGATTAGGGTTTCAGTCTCGCTGAATAGTCAAGTCACAGTGACCTCAAGTTGGAAGATCCATACATTCATTAATTCAATTCTCTTAATATTAACTTGGAATAAAGGTTGTTAAATAAATACAAATCTCTGTTTCTGCTTCAGAATCTAACGGGTTCTTTCTTGGCCCGGGTTCCATCCTTCCACTAAGTTCTGTTGAAATCAGTCCAGTAGTTTTTCTGTATTCCTGCTGAAAAACAAAAAAACCCTCCATATTCCCAGCAACTCTAATAAAAAGACTCTTTGCCAAGCGAGCGAGGGTTTGGCTGAAAACCATTTGGAAGTTTGTCTTAATGTGAGTTGGCTGCTGCGTCAGTAAAGCCCCACAGATGCTGGCACGTTCAAAGTCAACATGAAACCAAGTGTTTCAAGTTACTACATCAGGCTCCAGCACGTTGTGGAGCACCGAGCCGTGAGAGCTTCTGTTTAACGAATGATTCAAGAGAACATCTCCAGATCCAAGTGTCAGAGAAGAGATCAACTCACAGAAAGTCCCTCTCTGGCTCCAAATCGGTATCAACCCATCAAAGGACAGGTTTTTGAGATGAAGTGGGTTCGTTAGTGGCTCAGATTTTCCTCTCATTAAAACCATGTGTTCGCTGTGTGGGCAGGAGAATCACCAGCTTCAGGATCACTTTCCCACGGCTGCTTAATGTGCAGTGAACCAGGAAGCCAGGAGGAGAGGGTTATCGATCTGCAGGTGTGATGTGACCTCTGACCTCCGACACGTGTGCAGAGTCGAGAATCTCCCTCAGGCCGACAGAGAGAAACGTAAAGGTGAGAGAGCACGAGAGCTAATTCCTCCAAATGGTTCAACGCCTCTCCACTTGATTTCACTGAATCTCAAATGATGAGCATCGTTTTTATTGATCGACCATTAGAGCCGGTGTTCAGCAGCGTTTCCTAACGACAGAGAACCTCATCGACATTCCTCTGGAACACGCCCCCGGAGTAGTTGCAGTTCAAAGAGACTCTTTGCTGACTTTCATGTTCATCAACGGCTCATTATCCTCACGTGGGAAAGATGAAATGATGTAATTTCTCAGGGCGAGTGGAACTAGTCCGTCCGAACCTCACACAGCAATTAGATACAAGGAGATCCTGGAGGGACGCCAGCTCCTCGATAACGCACGGAATCCAATTGTGTGTCCGTGCAAACTGTGAGAATAACAGCTCTTTCTCTGTCAGCGCAAACAATATGCAGACCTCGCTGCCCATACACAACCCCCAGTGTTCACATTCCCACAGCCCTCAGAACACGGAGTGCAAAAACAAATCCACTGCCCAGTTCAAATAAATCATCTCCGTGTAATGGAGAGTGAATTCCTTCTTAAAGAGCAGAGCTGCTGTTTTTTGACAGTGTCAGCAAACATGGCTGCAGCCGCCCTGCACGCGCACTCGCTCTGAACATCTGGAACGTCAGGAACTCGACTCAGACGCCATGAGCTCGACTTTAACATGAATCCTCTGATCCCTCAGCGGTTCCATCGCTCAGCGCGTGTTGGACACATTCAGTGAGTCTGGATAATGAGGTCGGGAGCGTTTTATAAGTTGAGGTGAAAGTCAGGAAACTCTCCACAGCTTCACTCAAGACTGTTTTGTAATGATACTGATGGAATTCAAATTATTATGGAAAAATGTATTCTACTGAGACGACACGTAAAGGTCACAACATGGTGAAACTTACTGGTGGAGTTGTGGGTTTAATTTATGGTAATGTCCTGTGCTGTTTAATAATATTTACTTTGAGGGTAAAAGCCAAATTAATTCAATTACACTAAGTTCATCCGTTTGCCCATTAAAGGTCTGTCACTTCCTTCAGATAACTCCTCTGCACATTAACATTGATCTGTGTGGGACAGCTGGCCCCGATCCAGAGGAGCTGCTCCAGATGGAACAGGATCTGCTTCTCAGCTTTAAGGTGTTTTTTTGCACTGAAACCGTCTCTTTTTCCTTCTTGGTGCCGTTACAGAAGGAATTTGGATATTTATCCAGTCGGCCAATTAGGTTCAGATTGTGACCTGCAGGTCGTTTGTGAGAAAAGATTATCTCTGTTTCCCCTGTGGAACAAACCAGATGCTTAAAAACACACAGCAGTGATGATAATGTGCTTTATTTCAACAAGGAAGTCTCATAAGAAGAACACAATATTCAGCTCAAGAGGATAAAACAAAATAACAAGGAAATTAAAACAGTTCTAGAAATTAGTCGAATAAATAAAGATTCCAACACAGATTAAAGTATTTGAAGAAGGGATCTAACAGTTGTATTAATTTTGATCTCAGCTCTTAAATCCTTCCAGAGTTCGGTGGCTCTGCAAAAGGCTCAGACCTTAGTCACCACTTGAAGATGAATCTCAGCTGGTGTGAGATGTCGTGCAGACTCAGAAAAGATTAATCTGATACACAACTTCCCTCCCTGATACACATTCCGATAACCGGACTTTTTCATATCAGCCGCGTACAGATCAGATACCGGTGCTTTTAGAAAAATAGAACAATGAACTCAATGCATGTCTGGGTTGTCTCTGCTGCTCTGGGGCTGTGTTTGTCTACTTTATAGCATCGTGTGAAGCAAAGTTTGTTGTGCACTTGGTGCTTAATGAACTCCTCCTGCTCTTTTGTGTGATGGTTCTTCAGAGTTGCTCGTGTTGTAATTACCAACACAAGTTCAAACCGTCTTGATGCTGAAGCCTTGCATATGGTGCATGTCCCCGTCTCTTTTTCTACTTGTTGGGTTTACCAGCAGGAAACAGAGTCAAAGTGCTGACACTTGTTCCAGCTCTTGGTAATGTTTCACTACCGGAGCTGCACTTTGAGAAAAGTAAGGTATAATTTATTTACAGGACAAGAACTGAATATACTCTCAGCACAGAGACTCGTGTTCTCACCGATATTTGGCCGTAACAGAGGCTTTTTTCCCGATGCTGGAATCTGAACATCTCTACTTAAATCTGTAAAACCTTAAAAGTTTAGTGCAGAAACAAACAGGAAGCCG
>CM076722.1:1991114-2146291 GCA_038501795.1 Pseudopleuronectes americanus
CTGTTGATGGGGGGGGAGCGAATAACTAGCTCTGTACTCTGTCACAGAGAAGCGAGAGAAGTAAAAGAGCCGCAAACACTGCAACCTCGCTGCCCATAACACCCCCCCCCACCCCCGAGTTACCCCATCCCCCCCTTGCCCACCTACTCCCCACGGAGGATGCAAAAAACAAATACAAATCCACTGCCCCAGTTCAACCCGAACTAAAAAATCAATCCTACATCACTCCTTGACCATTCCGCGTTTGTGAATTCCTTCTTCAAAGAGGCAAGCAGGGCAGTTTTATAAAATTAAATACGCCGTGGACCATCACACCCCCACATGTGCAGAAGTCCTGTCCTCCACTCCAGCTACCTTAGTCCCTCCCAACCTTCGGGTGTATAGGTTGGAGTCGCTCGGAGGGACAGCTATGCTGGAATGTTCCGATCTGGGCCTGGGCTGCCTGGTCGGGAGTTTCAGAGAGTTTGGACGACGACACCCAGCCACCCCACTCCACGCTCCAGAACAACAGAACGGTCAGGAACTCGACCAGCAGAACGCCCGTATTACCAGCAAATCCTACTTTAACCATGAAGTCCTCTGATGTCCCCTCAAGATGTTCCACCCCATCAATCGCAATACGCCGCGTGTTGGACCTACATTGACACATTCAGATTGAGGTCTGGATGAAATGAGGAAAGGGTGTCGTGGCTGCAACACATATCTTGCCCGTTTATGTTTTCTATAAAACCCTAACCCAAATAATAAATAAAATAAAAGTTGAGCGGTGAAAGGTCAGGAAACTCTCCACAGTATCCACCAAGGCTTCAAACACTCGAGGACTGTCCTACCTCTCTAAATGTATATCATACACGACTCGCGCGACAGTCTTACAGACCACGGAGTCGCCACCCTCGAACATATCAAAATTATTAGGAAAAATGTAATTCTACTGAACGACACACGATAAAGGTCACAAACATGGTGAAACTTACTGGTGGAGTTGTGTGTTTAATTTATGGTAATGTCCTGTGCTGTTTAATAATATTTACTTTGAGGGTAAAAGCCAAATTAATTCAATTACACTAAGTTCATCCGTTTGCCCATTAAAGGTCTCGTCCACTTCCCCCCCCCCCCCTTCAGATAACTCCTCTGCACATTAACATTGATCTGTGGGGACAGCTGGCCCCGATCCAGAGGAGCTGCTCCAGATGGAACAGGACCTGCTTCTCAGCTTTAAGGTGTTTTTTTGCACTGAAACCGTCTCTTTTTCCTTCTTGGTGCCGTTACAGAAGGAATTTGGATATTTATCCAGTCGGCCAATTAGGTTCAGATTGTGACCTGCAGGTCGTTTGTGAGAAAAGATTATCTCTGTTTCCCCTGTGGAACAAACCAGATGCTTAAAAACACACAGCAGTGATGATAATGTGCTTTATTTCAACAAGGAAGTCTCATAAGAAGAACACAATATTCAGCTCAAGAGGATAAAACAAAATAACAAGGAAATTAAAACAGTTCTAGAAATTAGTCGAATAAATAAAGATTCCAACACAGATTAAAGTATTTGAAGAAAGGATCTAACAGTTGTATTAATTTTGATCTCAGCTCTTAAATCCTTCCAGAGTTCGGTGGCTCTGCAAAAGGCTCAGACCTTAGTCACCACTTGAAGATGAATCTCAGCTGGTGTGAGATGTCGTGCAGACTCAGAAAAGATTAATCTGATACACAACTTCCCTCCCTGATACACATTCCGATAACCGGACTTTTTCATATCAGCCGCGTACAGATCAGATACCGGTGCTTTTAGAAAAATAGAACAATGAACTCAATGCATGTCTGGGTTATCTCTGCTGCTCTGGGGCTGTGTTTGTCTACTTTATAGCATCGTGTGAAGCAAAGTTTGTTGTGCACTTGGTGCTTAATGAACTCCTCCTGCTCTTTTGTGTGATGGTTCTTCAGAGTTGCTCGTGTTGTAATTACCAACACAAGTTCAACCGTCTTGATGCTGAAGCCTTGCATATGGTGCATGTCCCCTGTTCTTTTTCTACTTGTTGGGTTTACCAGCAGGAAACAGAGTCAAAGTGCTGACACTTGTTCCAGCTCTTGGTAATGTTTCACTACCGGAGCTGCACTTTGAGAAAAGTAAGGTATCATTTATTTACAGGACAAGAACTGAATATACTCTCAGCACAGAGACTCGTGTTCTCACCGATATTTGGCCGTAACAGAGGCTTTTTTCCCGATGCTGGAATCTGAACATCTCTACTTAAATCTGTAAAACCTTAAAAGTTTAGTGCAGAAACAAACAGGAAGCCGATGCACCGAGGCTGGAGTCCTTCTTCTTGAACCAGTCCCTTTTAAAGCAGCACTTTGAACCCACTGAAGTCGATTTACCTGGAGGAAACCAAGAGGGCGTCACAGAACTCTGGTCTGTGAAAGATAAAGACTGGAACAACTCTGTGTAAGGAAACGTTAGGGGAATATTTATCTTTTAAATGAACTTAAATTGGAGAAACTAGACTGGACAACCTTATTTACTTGGTCTTTAGAAAAGAGGGACAAATCTAATAAGACCCCCAGATTTCTTGCAAGTGGCTTATTATGCAGTGATGTGGCCCCCAGATTACCATCTCTCTTTCTATGGGACTTCCATATTTGTGTTCTGGTGTGTGAGGTTTGTCTGCAGGAGTGTGTAGAAGCTCTGAGTGAAACAGAAGGGGACGATTTGTTGAATGACAGATTTGAGTCCTCTAAACGTCCTCCTCATCCAGACAGAGAGAGGACATCGTGTTGTGGAAAGTGCAGAGAAGCAGCTCAAATAGATCAGAAAGCAGGAAAACTTCAATGTTTTCCTCTTTCCTTTTATTCTTATTTTTCTACAAGGCTGCATCAGATGAGGGGATCTCGACCCCCGGCTGCAGCCTGAGGACTCGGGAGGCGAGAGGCTCAAGCAGGCCTCAAAGCCTCCAGCTCTTTAATGACGGAATCTGCTCCGTCACTGAGAAGAGTGATTAAAAAAGCCCTCGTGTGATGGTCCGGGCGGCGGCACCATATGGCTGAAGGACTTAGGCACACAGGGAAGACATCTGCAGCTCCAGCAAATTACCGAGACCGAGGCGAGGGAATGAAATCGCTGAGATTAAAAGTGAATCCGCCTCCTTCCTCTTTCTGGAGAAGTGACTCATTTACGGAGAAGACTGGTGCGAGTTTTTAATTGTGAAGCAGAGTGAAAGTCGAATGTCAGTTTCTGCTTTTAACTGACTTTTAAATTGAGTTATCTGGAAAGTTTCCTGAGCAGGAATGTGATCGAAGAGGAGGACGAATATGTTTGAGTCAGAATGTGAAGTCTTTATTAAAAGTATTTGTATAATGTCCAGAGGTGGAGATACCATCCGTCTATCACTTTGCCCTAAATGATATAAACTGTGTGATAAGCGTTTCTCCATAAGCATCTCACTTTCTTCTTCTCTGAATATGGATCTGTTCTGCAGCTCCTTTTTAAAGGCGCGTTTGTTTTGAGATTGGACGGCAGCCAGGCCACAGGCCGCAGAGTTTAAAAAGTCAGAGTATCACAAACCTCCACACAATCTCACAGTGTGTATCCAACAGACCCTGTGTTTGTGCGTCCTGGTGTGTGCGATTGTAGTTTCTCAAATGCCGTGCAACATTAAAACGTGATCATTTCAGATGTTCACTGCTCTCGTGCTTCCAGGTTTACTTCAGGGCCATGAAGTTTAAGCAGATGAGTTTCTTCATCCTGCGTTAAACCTGGATTACAGCAGCTTGTTGAACACGACTCACAACTTCATTTTCTTTTGCATCAGCTGCAGCGGTTCAGTCGCACCATCGGGCAATAACCGGTAATGTCAGAGTGCAGATTAATCAGTTTAATCAGGCTGCACCAATTTGCAGACACTCAGATATCACTCCAGTCAAGAATCATGAGTTAGTCCCTGTGAAATTTGTGGAGTGTAAAAAAACAACCTATTTCACAATGTTGAAGAAAATTCAAGGATCTCCTTATAAAGAGAAAGTTGTTGGTGAACAGTTACTGTTGTGTTGAAGCAACTATTATTGAAATGTATTTGCTCATCTCCTTATTATTCAGACGGCGGTCTGTTAACTGGAAGTGTGCGTCTCCCTCTCACTTCCAATCTCGTCGCCGTTCTTTATTTTTTTTTCCTGAGTCAAATGACTGTGTCAATTATTTTATAGCACTCACGCGGGTTCATCAGTACCCAGCGCACTGTCCTGACCTGAAGAACAACGTGCTACCTGCTCCGGGGAGGCTCCTACATAATGAGAAATATGCAGTGATTGAGCATCAAGGTCATTGTGGCGAAGGATTTCTCAAGAGGTTCTGAGAAGTCATCTGCGGAGTGAGCAAACAAGGCCAGCTGGCTGATGAATCCCGGAGCAGTTTGACAAACCCCGTCACCGGCGACAAATTAAAGTGTCAGCGGCCGCCCGACGTGCTTTCACATGTCCTGTGTGGCTCCGTGATGAGGCCCGGTGCCGATGTGAGCCTGCAGCACGGAGCTGTCTGCACACGGGTCTGAGGAGGAGGAGGAGGAGGAGGAGAGAGGAGGAGGAGGCCCCGGGAACAGAGGTACAGTAACAGGAGACCCCTGCAGATGCTTGTCTCTGAGTATCGACTGGGGCCAGACGTCCAGACGACTGTTCCAGACGCTGACGCAGGCTCGTTCCTCTGTGCAGCCACAAGGAACCGTGGTGACAATGTGACATGACACACTGTCACACAGCGCCGGTGGAATAAGGGAATTTGTTTCCTGGGTACATACATCCTTTTGCTATCACGCGTTTAGAGATACCACGCTCCATTGTGTCAGGCGGTGAGACACGGGCGGCTTAAAATACATTTTCTCACAGTGCTTATGTTGGACAGCTTGTGTCCTTGTTTTTCCTCCTGTAGTGGCTTTGTGTCACAAACCTCCTGGCAGCCGCACGGGGGAACTGCACATAAATAATGGCTAACTGCATATGAAGTCTGCAGAGGGGCTGAGAGGAGGGTTGTGGTGTGGATGTGGCTTCAGGTCACAGTGGAGGAAAGTGTAACTGGGAGATTCATGGTTATTGTGACCTGGGAGAGAGAAGTGTGTTTCTGCCCGAAGTCTTGAAACACACATCTTAATGAGGTCAGATGATGTAATACTTCAACATCCAGCTACAGTTAGGAATCAAGAAGTTACCAATAATATAAGAAATGTGTCCCAGGCACTGGTTCAGTGGTAAATCTGACAATAAATCAGCTGGTTCGAACCTTTACCAGCGACAGCAGTGGTTCTATTGAATTTCTTTTATTTCATATTATCATAATTGGAAACATGCTCAATACCTATTAGTACAAATACCAGATGAAAGACAGTTGCTCTCAGTATTATATTAGTTGACTTAACCATAGTATTTTATTAAATCTTCAAAAATGAATGAATGACCTTTTCCCTTGTACTGCTGTGTATATATATATATGCATATTTATTTCATTCGTATTTTTTATTTCTTTATTAACTTTTCATTGGAGGAGGAGGAGGAGGAGGAGGAAGAGGAGGAGGAGGAGATTCAGTGGCTCGTCTGCTGGTGTTGGGGAACGTTTTTTTTTAATCTTCTGTCTTGTTTCCTCCCGTCCATCTCCGGCTCTCGCAGCGTGAATTAGTCTATTCTCAACTTCCTTTATTCTCTTTGTGTCGGCTTCACACCAGCCTTCTGAAAACCAAAATGCAGATGAGTGGAGCACTTCAGCTCGGAGAAGGCCACGGAGTCGACAGATGAGAACTACACACAACGCTTTGATCCACACTATCGAGTGTTGTTTTTTATTTGTGAGGTGACACGGAGCTTTGCACGAGGACTCTTAACTCCAGACACTCTAAAGACCTGTCTGTCAAAGAAACATGAATTTCAAACGATTAGACGTGTGGCAGCAGACATTAGGCAGGATGTGGTTTGTATTCATGGCTCCCATTGGAGGGAACATTCAACAATACACCTTCGAGTTTTATAATCCTAAATTAAAGACTGTGAGAAATGTGCTCAGTTCAGTCGGTGCATGTCAGAAGCAGAAGTAGAGACATCTTAAACACAATGGCTGTGTAATCCTCAGAGGACATGTAGAGATCTCTATGTTGGGAAGGAGGACGGATGATTCCAGCCCTAATTAGACGGACCCTGCTTCTTCTAATGACTGCTCCACAGAGATAAGAGCATATCCTCCTTAAGAGCTGGAGAGGCTGTACATTATCTAAACCGAAATCCAGGCCGAGCTGCAACACACAGCTCAGACACATTAGACACGAGTCTTAGCAGAACTTTAGTGCTGCTGAGACGCTGAAGACGCCACGTTGTCTGAGGGACAATGGACGACGGTGATCGATGTCTCTGATGTCGCCTCAGAGACGGGATCCAATCAGCAGAAAGGGATGTTTGTTGGATGATGTTTTAAAATATGTTGTAGCTTTAAAATATGATGAATATATTGGATTTGTTTGGACTCCTTTATCCTGGCAGAGCAATAGCAACTCACTATTGCTTAATCCCCTATTAATTAAAGAAGGGCTGTAGATTGAAGTCAATTTAATTTCTAAATCTTGAAACAGTTTGTGTTGGTTACAAAGAGTGAGCTTAAGTGGTTTCAGATTTAATATTAACAGATTAAAGAAGAAACATCTAAAGTACTTAATTGATCCCATTGCAACGCTGCAGCCAATCACACGAGAGGATGAAGTTCAGGTTTCTTTGTATGTCATGATCTATCTGTGTTTGTTGTGACTCCAGTTTCTGAGCATTTAAGTGACTGTTGATCATGTGGTGACCCCCCACGTGAGGCTCATTGTCACTGAGGCAGGACCTGCCAGCCTGAAACTGAGTGGTGGAATTGATTGTCTGGCTGATTCCAGACCAGTGAGCTGTGAGACACTGTCATTCCTTCCCTCCTCCTCCTCCTCCTCCTCCAGCTCATTTAGATTTACTGTCTCTCCCCAGTGTCACCATTCATGTCCCCATTCTTCTGTTTCATGGCCCAGCTCCTGCCGTCTTCCTCCCATGTTCCACGACACCGTGCCGATCGAGAGCCACTCTGCTCCTCAGGCCACGATCGCCCCTAGACTATGACTCTGCTCGGGAGCGACAGAGTTGTTAAAGCCATAAACTGAGATAAACTGAGCTTGAAAGCTTCTGGGCCTTTGCAGTATGTGTTGAGGTGACATCATCAGTTTGATCAGGGGTAATAAAAGCGAGGTCGCCTGCCACCGTCGGCTTTCTGCCCTGAGAGGCACCGTACCATTCCCATTCCCTCTCTCTCCTCTTCAGGCTCCAGCTGCGTGATGAGCCCTGACGCTCGGATGTCAGGTCTGAGCAGAAAGGGCGTCTAATAACTGGAGATGCATGCCCGACGTGGAGAGACTGTTTGTCCCAAAGACAATGATAAAGTGTTTAATCTTCCCTGGAACAGCGAACCACACGGGCATGATGATGCCATTATCTCGGCGAGGCACTCTCGCCGAGAAGCCTCTCGCTTGCCCTTGATTTATATTTCCCTTCATCAGCATCGACCGCTCAGATTGCAAAAAATCATTCATTTATAAAAGCACAGGGCTCGCTGCTTTTGTTCTTGTCCAAGTGGAATTCACCGAATGTACTTTTGTCACACGTTCCCTCAGAAGCGTCTTCCCAGCGACTTAACGTGACAGGCATCATGATCACTCTGGGTGACGTCTTTGTGATTGCCTTCGCTAACAAGGGATAAAAGCATTGGTAGAATCTTCAGAGCTATTTATCTTCCTTGATCACTTCTCAACTGCGCTGCTCCCCACACCGTGTCTCGTTGGAGTAGAAAGCTGTTTTGGCTTCGCTCTCTAAGCGGTGACCTCATCTCCTTTCAAGACAAACAGGAACAAGCAGGAGGCCACGTGATCGGTCGGAGGAACGTAGGAATCTGAACATCTCCCCCTCCTCGGTGCTCGTAGGAAGAAACCAAACTTCAGAGACACGCCACTCATCATTCACTTTTCGTCGAAAGGGAATAAAAAGTTCCGGTAGGTTGATAATTCATGCAGGATGTCTTTTCAGAAAAATAGGAAGCGCAAAGAGTTTGAAATGCAAACGGTGCAGCTGAGCTAATTGGTACCACGGGGGAGATAGAGATCAAAGAGCCTCTGTGTTAATAGAGAAGTCTCACTCTCTCTCTCTCTCTCTCTCTCTCTCCACCGTGTTAATGGACACAAAGCCACCGTGAAGTCCTCCAAGCGGTGGTCCTCAGCAGAAGCCTCCTCGGAGACGGCAAAGTGAAAGTTGCACATTTGCACGTGTGGGCTCTGATCTAGTCCTTGATTCAATTATGGAAACCGCTGTCCTCATGGAGGCAGAAATCAAGCTGTGATACATGAAACAGCATCGAAAGCACAATAAGTTTGTAACTCGCACTTCAAGGTTAGTTTGAAGGTCGGTGTCCCGTCTTTTCATTGGTTTAATCCCGGATGATTCTTATTGTCGTTCTGCTGACGTGAACGATTTTTTCCCGCCCACTGCAGTGAATGTTTACTCAGGCAAGTCTCTTGAAATTCTCCTCCACCGTGTGATCAAAGTATTAATTAGCTATTTTTGTAAGTATACATGCACATATACTCACAAACCAAATCTGATCAAAGCAACAGCAGAAACACAACTCAGCACAGTGCTCCTGTTCCCTCGTGTTGGGTTTCTGCACCCGAGGGAACTAACACCACAAAGCTTTTTAAAGTGACTCATTCTGATCGTTTCCAGCTTCATAATAGATTGAATGGATTTAAATGATCTAATGTTCAGATAACACAACACTTCCCATCGTGATGCTCGTTGACACAACTCACCACACGGACTGTGAAGCCCTTTCCACCACAAGTGTTCAACCAGGAAAGTGTTGTGTGACTGGTTTAGTGTCAGACTAGCTTTACGCAAATGAAGGCAAAGGAAGGAAACCTCATGTCTCCTCTCACATCTGTATTCTCTTTGACTCGGAGCCCACACGGCCACGAGTCTCTTTGCATTGACTTGTTTGGAAAGTCCATCTCCTGGCAACTGGACAGAATCCCATTGTTTCTCTGCCGTCTCCCCCTCAACACAATACAGACTTTTTATCAGCATATTTCCATCCTGCCGCGCCCGCTCTGCTGATTTTCGGCCTCATCCAGCCAGGTTGTGTGTCTCTCCTCACGCCCTCGTGGTGGGTCAGCAGTTCTGTGTGAGTCCTGACAGGCTCCGGCGACACAAGGGTGTGTAAAAGTGTCGTGGGACAGGAGATTGTCTCTGCTCCTTTCTCCTTTTCTATCTGCAGACGTCAGTGTGCAGCCTTGGAACAGGGGTGTTGTGTTTGCATGATGTGCACACAGACAAATCAGTTAACGGGAGGAGAACGCTTATTATCCTCGTACAGCCGTGTGCAGGAAGTCCCTGTTTACAGCACGTTATTCATCTGATTGTGAACATCTCCTTCTTAGTCCCCAGTCGATGAGTCGAGTCCCTGAAATAGAAATGGAAACACACAAAATACACAAAACAACAACAATCTCTCTTTACCCAGCTTTTCCCAAACCTTGCCCTGCAAACCTGGGAGGCGGCGGGCGGGGTGGGTATCCAATTATGACGCCCTTGAGAGAATGACGGTGCTTAGATTTCTGTCAATACAGGTTCAGGTAGTGTTTCTCAATAACAGCCTGAATTATTGATGAGAGAGAGATTGAGAGGAGGCGGGCGTAGTTAACATTCACTTTTATGTATGAAGAGCAGAGAGGAGAGATGAGGGAGGACGGCTTCGGACAAATGCCTCCGAGGATACTTTAAAATTGATGGTTTTGATTAGGTGACCCTGAGGGTAAGGCCTGTTTTTTGAAAATGCCATAAGCACCACAGCAGATTGAAGCTGGATCCTGACTGACAGGGGGCAGGGATTGGTCAGGGAGTTATAGGCCTCCCTCAAAATGAATCTAAATAATTAACAGGACTCAGACGTATGAAGATGATTCCTCCGGCGCAGGCTTGATCCTCCTTCGACTGATGGTCCTCTGGGCTTCTCTTCTCTTCAGCCACTGCAGATAGACATGAAGACGATGGATGATGCCTGCAGCGGTTTGTGCAGATCGATCCGAGAACCGTCTGGCTGTCTGAGTCCTGCACGGATCCTCCTGTGTGTGAAGTCTGGCCCACTCGCTCTCTGTAGAAACAGGTCCTGGAAGCAGGACCGACTGAAGGGGAGCGATTTGATACCCATTCACAAATCACTGGGTTTCAGTCGAGTGATTCTGTTTGTATTGAGCGTTGGACTCTCAGGGAGACACCATCAGGGGTCCCATGGGCACATTTGAGTGAATATCAAGGCCTTACAAGTTTTTTAAAAAGATTCAGACAGACATGGGTTGTATTTGGAGATTTCGTGCAAAGAAACAAATGTTTAGTTTATTATATAATGTCAGGAAATTGGTTCCAATCTGTTGTCTGCATGTTTCCCTTCATCTCTTCAACTCATAAAGAAGCCTCTGTCCGTGTAGCTCATCTTAAACACAGTGTTTGAGTTGTGTTGTGTTAGAGAAAGCGAGAGAGCTCATTGTCTGCATCATTGTGAAACGGAAATTCACACATTGAAGTAGTCGTTGCCTGGGAGCTGGAGCAACACCTGCTACTTCTCATTATCAGATTCTGAACATTGCAACCTTAATTAACCTCGATCTGTTCCTGCGACTCCTTCATGCTGGGTCCCTCAAATTGGAGGGAATCAGGAACCTGGAAAGTCCTTGAAAAGCCCTTGAATCTTAAAGAAGGGGTGTGGGATCCCTGCACAGACATCTTCCTCCCATCTCATGATGTCCGTCGGATCAGTTCAGAGCCGAAACTCTTTCCAGAACTTGTGTTGGCTCTCGCTGTCAGCTCGGTCTAACTTTGACATCAATCAAGATTCACCCCGGACGCTGGAGTATAAACTGGGTTCTAATCTGTGGGGATTCCTCGATGAGCGTCTGACACTGGGTGACAATCGATGGCCTCACCCGTCACTCGTCTGAACCGTGAGGCTGCTGAGGTTAGAGCTGCCTTCCCCTGAGCACGGGCTGAGTGGCATTGATGGCAAGGAGGGTCCCAACCCCCCCGACAGACACAGCTCATCCTGGATGCCATCCTGCGCTCTTTGCCATGGCACAATGCAGGCACTCTGAGAATGAGACTACATTATCCGGACAGCAGGCAGTTGACATACTAATCCAAGAACTAAAGGACTACAGGGACCATTGATTTTCTATTCTTGGTAAAAGGCGAGAAGCCAGCCATCACTCCTCTTCGACCAGGGATGCTAATGGACTTTTTAAAATGTTGCCAAGGAGATATCCCCCCCGGAGCCATTCTGTTTCTGTCACTGCAGGGCCCTTTGAAAAATACTGAATTCCCCAGATTCTATATCTGACATGTTTGTATTAAGCAGCCCAGCTTAGAGGCCTCAGCCGTGTCAGGTATTTATACACAGCGTCAGCCTGGTGTGAGACAGGTGACACTGGAAGTCTCTGAACATCTGACTTAAAGGAAGGTCACAGAAGTACATATTAAAGTTTTATTTGTACTTTGTAAGAAAAGCTGGTGTTGAAATCCTCTAAATAAGCTTGAATAAAGGTTTAAATAATTGTAGTTAAAGACCATTTAATGTATATATAACAGATCCATCAAATTGGAATTGTTACAAAAACATCAAATCAAAATCTGATTTAAAGCAACACTATGTAACTTTTTACTGAGCAACAGCGCCCTCTACAGCCACATGTGGTCATCAATTCTATTGGAATCTATTACTGGACGATGAAGTGGTTTCAATGGAGAGATAAAACAACACCTGTGAGTTGAGCAGAACTCTAACTGCCTAGTCCCACTCACTGAACTCAATAACAGTTAATATTACCCATAATCCTTTGCTTCCTGAACCAGAGGAGCTGCGGCTTTAACAAATCCACCAAACTACTATTTAGAATTCTTTATATTTTAAGAGTTTCCAGCAGAATATTGGAAATAAAACTCAGTTTTTAACTGATCCACAGTTTAGTTTCACTCTTCAACTTGCTGGAGCTGATTTCATGTAAAACAAAGTTTCAAAATTTTGCTTTAACTTTTGATCTTTGAAGGTTAATTCTTAATTGCATCCTAAGTTGTAACCACAGTAGAATGAACTAATTTCCCATGAAAACACGAGTCCATAGAATCCAGCTCTGTGTCCCGTGGGGGTTGTTCTCTCAATTATTGCCAAATTCTCCTTAATCCCAATTCCAATTTGCCGCGACGACTTCCACGAGGTTAACCATCGGAAACCTAATTAGTTCCTCCTGTTCGAGAGGGTCGAGTGAGGACTTGAAATAACCTCTGGATGAATTGGGGGGAAAAAAAACTGCTGTAAATACACAGAAGAGAAGTTCTGTGTGGAAAGAATATCCATCGTCAATATTTACCAAACATGGGGAAATGTTGTTTTCCTCCCCGTGGTGTGTTGTGTTTGAATGTCAGCTGTGACTGGGAGTGAACCCTGGGACGGATGTGGCAGCGCTCAGAGAATAACAGCTCAGTGCCGGCGGTGATGAGCTGTGTGATCCGTGTCATGGGACTGAGAGAGGGAGAGATCGGTGGTCTGATGAACCCTCAGGAAAGGGGAGAGGAACAATGTGGCTCGGGCCTCAACAGTGGATTGTTTGTCTCCCGGCGCACCGCTCACATCATGTGGTGTTTTCCCCTCCTGTCACATTAGAATTCCCCATGTGGTTGTTTTTGACAACAACAAAAAAATCAAAAATCATCAGGCGGGTTTTTGTGTTTTTTTTCTACGCTGGTCGGGAAAAGCGAGCGACAGCTTGACACCCTGTTATCCTTCCCTAATGCTAATGGGAACCAGTGTGGGGCTGCACATGGCACAGGTATGGGATTCTGTAAAGTTATATATATATATACAACGTCAGTGGGGTTTTGAACAGTGTCACGGAGACACTGATGTATGAAAAGGCTCCAGAAACAATACACACAATGAGAAACGTGTGTTGATTTGCATGATTTATATAAATCCCCTCCTCCTCTGAGCATTTTCTTTTTAAATGAATTCCATCCAGTGGCTTTAACACAGATAAAACCTCACATCCTGGTCTGTACCTTACACTTGACTCCTCATCCTCTCTCCATGACCACGGTGTTCTGCTGGTGACCCGGCGCCGCCGCCTCACTTCCACCGGCCCGCGGAGAGCAGAGGCTAATGTGGCTAATTGTGTCCGAAAATTGGCCCAGAGACCGGGGGGGGGAATCCGCTCACATCGTTATAATCTGACCGGTGTGCTCGGCAGATACGTCGGAGCGGAGAGAGAGTTCGGCTTAAACGTTTCCCCGGCAAAGAGGCTGTGAGATCTCCACCTGCACAGAGGTGTGAGGAGAGAGGTGCGCTCCATTCGAAAGCGGGTGGATTAGCCTCTGCAGCATCGGAGCCCCGGTGAGGTCAGGGACTATTAAGGGAGCGACTCAGCTCTCGGATTAAGCTCCACTGTTCGGTGGCGTGCGGCAGGTGTTGGCAGGAAGTGGACGCCCGCCCCGAGCCGACAGGTGCTCGCAGTTGATTGAGGATAAAATTGGACTTTAGATTTTAAGTGTGATTTTTTTTATGGGAGCATCATCCCGGGCCAAGTGGGGACTGGTGAACATAAAAATGTACTTGCATGAGTTTATGCATGAATTTAAATGACTGTGTCCTCATTCGATATTCACCGATAAAGAGAGAGACTCTCAGTTTGTTATTAACGTCTCGTTTCTACATTAACCCACCGAAAGGCCAGGGGACGCCAGAGTGATTCTGTGTGGATGCTTCCTATCTGCCCGCGGATGCAGCGTTGCCCTGGTAATCCCAGTGAATGTCAAATAATCGATGGAGCGCCCCCTGGCATCCCGGAGAAATCCCCCCCCCACCCCCCTGTCTCCTCCAAACAGACCCGACTGCCAGCTTCTCCCAGACGGCTTAACGAGTCCATTTCATTAAAAACAATGATCCCTCTCGTCCGAACCCCAGAACATAGAGCACAGAGCAGGAACATGATAAGCTGTGCCTTATTCCTCTCTGACAGCTGTCAACTCATCAGTCACAGGCGCTCCAGCCTCGGACTGCACAGGAAGTCAGGAAATCATCAGACATTGTGTGAGAAAGTTCAGACCTCGTGGTGTTGTGTTGCTTTGTTGACACTTTCACTCGGGAGGTACCAACAGGGGGCAGGATTCTGTTGTGTCCATTCGAGGTGATTCAGGTCCAACTGGATGTGCAGCAACTTCTTGGGAAACAAACTTTAAGACTTAAACTTTAATAACTTGTATACATTAATATTGTGTTGATGGTAAATGTCAGCAGAACATGAAGGTGACTAGAAGAAAACAGATCATGTGTCTTTGGATTCTCTCTGCAGGAAACACCCTGTAACTTATCTGTGATCCTAGTGAGTCTATGATCATTTATATTTCAGACGAACTTGAAAAGCGAGGGAGGATTTTCTCCTCACCGTTAGGAAACTTGGCTCAGAGCTAACTAATTTGTTTTTACATCATCACAGCCCTTTATCCTCTCGTAGTCAACTCCCCTGTTTTAATGGGACTGGCTCGGGGCCATGGCGGTTCTGAATAACCAGTTCCACAGCAGCTGAAGGAGGTGGTGTGTGTGTGTGTGTGTGTTTTGTTTTGCTGCGTCGTGGGTTAGGGTGTGAACCTCTGCTTACTGACGCAGTTCTCCACGTGTTGTGATGATGTGGCAGTCACTTCTTTAATCCTGAAGTTGACATGTCCTCGTAGCTTAAGTTCACTCAGTTGCTTTAATCCAGCGGAGCTTGCAGAATGTCTCCGGCAGCAGCTCGGGATAATGATAAAGTCATCATGGGACTGCTTGCTCCCTGTCTCCTGGCTTGTAGTCGAGGTGTTAGCTCGACTTTCAGTGAATATGACGGGTTTTTTGCATAAGCTCACTGTGGTTGTGCGTCATTACCACACTCGGCTGGCTGCTGGCTTCTTTCCCTTTGCCCTGTGGGTCGTCAATAAATGTCAATAACTCCTCACGAGGATATAATGATGCCTGGATGTGCTGGTTTACCTTAAAGTGAACCATTTCATATTCTGTGTTTTGGATCTGCGTCGTGTTTAATCTCTGTTTTGTTGGGAATTTAAATCTTTTCAATAACCAGAGTCCTTTTCCCTCCCGTTGTCTCCCCTGAGTGTCGTTGGCATTTTAAGGGATTTGTCTCCGTTCCATCAGGTAGGAGTCCTCGTTGGCAGGAAACAGCAGAATCCCCGTTCCACATCACGGCACATGAGGCTCACCCATCATGTGTACTGTCATCATACATCGCCCCAGGCCGGCCGCACAAGCTGCTGTAACTCACAGAACAAACACCAGCAGACGGCCGCCCACTCCTCTGGAGTTATGGCGTCGCGATCGCCACTTGGCCTCGTTGCTAAATGCAGCTTCCTCCCCTGCATTCAGATGAAAGCAGGCTATTATCAATATTGATGACGGTTCATGTCTCTGTTGACTTACTTTCCTGTTCCCACTTAAAACCATGTGGCCCGTGTCTCATTGCCAAAACACACAGTGCATAACGCCCGCCTGTGGAGGACACAATGCCCTTAATAAGTCGGCTGCGAGCTCAGGTCATCACAGTTTGAAGTTTATCTCAGATTGGAAACGTTTTGCTCGTTGCCACTCGGTCTCTCTCATCCTCAGAGTTTCTCTAAGCATCAGAATGAAAAAGGTAAAGTGACTCTGAAAGGAGGCGGACGAGGTCGTGACCTCTACACACGACACACAAGCTCGTCACGGCTGCGTCTTCTGTCTGGTTCGCTCTTCCGTGTGCGTCGGAGAGGAAACGTCTTTGTCTCTGACTCGACCCTTTGCCTTTGTTCTCCGACTGCTGCTGCAGCTCTGTAATTATGCAGATGGAGACATTCTTCCTATGTCTGCTGATGTACAATAAACGAATCACAACCTGTTTACCGGCCAAGTTCTCTGTTTCCAGAACAAACGCTCAGAGCACAATAAACATTATATCAGTTGAAATTGAGATTTTTATGTTTTTATGTCTTATTTTAGTAGAGTTCCACTGAAATGGAATTCAGGGCAGATGCAGATACTCTGATTACATTACCTCTCTCATCCTTTTCCCTGTGTGCCTTGTGACTGCATACTTTGTGTATACTATGTCGTACTGTGTACTATGTTGTGAGTACTTATATGTTCTTCTCTTTGCACCGGGGATCAGAGAGAAACAGCTTTTCAATCCCGTCTATGTTCTGAAGAATTTACATTTTTGTTGTATTTTTGCCAACCTACTAAAACCTACTTTGTTACACTCGTTGTGTTCTCAGCTTGTGTTCGTTCTGCTGTTTGCTAACCTCCTCCATCATGTCTCGTTTCAGGTGGGAGGGGACTCGACCCGTGTGCCATGTGTTTCTACTGAGGTCTCATCTTCTGCCAACATGAGGCTGATGCCCGGCTCCCCCCCGCCCGTCCTGCCGCTCCTCCTGGCTCTCACCCTCACCGCTGCCTTGCTTCATCTGTCCTCAGGAGCAGCGCCGTTCCCCCAGGACCTGGAGCCAATCAGCAGCGTGGGCCGAGACGGTGAGTTCAGACTCCTTTGTGTTGCCATAGCGATCTCCGTTGCAGGAGTAGATGTAAAGCTGATGGGTCACTGATGTGCTGAGTCTCGTCCCCGGGGACCAGGGCTCAGGGGGGTGGATGTGTTTGAGGGAGCGAGTGCATTAACATCAGTTTATTCTGCTGATGGAAAAATCCTGTTTCTTTGAATCAGTTTTTTGTTGATTTGGCGGGAAAAAGGCAAAATTCAAGTCTCCGTCTGAGATTCTGATCCGAAATATTCTGGAAAATTAAGCTTTGATGGATCAGGCAGAAGGATTTGTACATGCCGCCATAAGCTGAATTGAACTGCTTGGAAATATCATTTTTTTAAACAAATAACAAACTTTGCTTGAAACCTCCTAGAATGTGGAGCAGTAGAGAGCCTACTCACACCTACGCTCTTATGAAACCACATTTAAATCTACTTGATCTAAACCAAATTACACACTTTAAATTCAAGAGTTCACCAGCAGCTCTCTCCCCCCCCCGCCTGTGATTCATCAGTGCCACCCAATCACTGTGGAGGTCTTCAGAAAAAGATCCCGACTGCCACACATGTAATGGCTCATAATTGAGTTAAGAGGCGGCTGAGGCCACGGCCCACGCACTGTAATGGATCTATCTGGAGGAGAGCAAAGCAGCCATTAGCAGAAATAGCCACGCTAATAGTGCTCTATGTGGCGCTCCGTCCCAGGTGTAATGGGAGCAATCTGTCACCTCTGGTTCCAGCAGGTGACAGTGGGACACGGGGTCGCTCGCCAGTCTGAGACACTTCCTGTGTGAGGCGCTCGTCAGGCGGAGGGCGATGAAGGCGAAGCTGAGAGATGCTTCGTCCGGGACTCGAACCCACTTCCTTCAGATGGCGTTTGTTATTTTATGTAAACTTGTGGAGTCCAAGCTAGATGCTCTTAGGAAGGGAGCCAGGTACCTGCAAGAAATCCATGCAAACTCGGGAAGAACATGCAAATTACACATAGAAAGACGCCGGGAACCTTCTTCCTACAGCTCTAACCACTGCTGCACCGTGCCATCATCCAAATACATAGTCTGCTGATAGATTTTCTGACGATCGACTTAAGAATGAATTGCTTTAGCTAGAAATACAGTGAGTCCAGGTGCTGGTCGTCTCGGTCCACTGGTGTCGGTGCCTCAGTCTCTTCTCAGTAGAGTTGCTGCACAGATCTAACTCTGGACAGCGTCACCTGCTCTGTGATTCAGCCCTGGGCCGTGCACCCCCGCTGCCCCCTAAACTTTAGAGGGTGTGAAAGTGCTGAGGAGTAATTAGAAGAGCTGGTTCACCGGGGGGAGGGCGGGGCGGCGGTGGGAGTCTCCTCACCAGGCAGAGCAGCGAGGTCCAGCGCTCTGCCAGACATGAGGCGCTTGAATCTTTAAACAGTCGATTCCAGACGAGCGTTTAGGGGGAACACACGGCTCCCTGTGGAGAGAGAGCCCGTTTCAGATTGTGGTTTATTTCTAGAGGGGCTTTGCTAATTCAGCAGCCGCCCGGGTCAGATGGGAGGCTGGAGGGCAGTTAACACAGGAGGGTGCAGATCCCAGAGCAGCGTGGCCCTGAGCTGAATCACTGCTCGGGTCAGAACACAGAGGAAAGGGAACGGGCGGAGGAAGAGAGTGATGTGGAGGACAGGGTGGTGTCAGTGGGCCGTCAGAAGTGAACAGGCAGATTCTACTTCTGCCTCTAGCTTCCTTCTCTCTTTTTAAACACATGCACGTCCTTCCCCCGACCGACTGACGTCCTGTTACTCAAACCGCTCTGCAGCACCCCCCCCCCGTCCTCCTGTGAGTCGGCTGGAATTAAAATGCAGAGGAGGGAGCGGTGCAACACAGAGTGGATATTATATCACTCTCCTTTATATCATTCTCTTTGCACCACTTCCCTCACTTCATCTTATCTAATGTTTTCATGCTGCTGCCTCCTCGTTCTGTGTTAGCGCATGGACGCACCTGATTTCCACTGAATCAAACTGCAGCCGCCCGTGGAAACAGAAAGTTTATACTTTTGACTTTTTTTAATCATGTGATATCATTTAAAAAAAAATTGAACAACCTGACAACAGCAAAGTTAAACTTCATTGACCTCAAACTGTTTCTGTTTGAATGTTGACCAGACAGAGACACTTTCCTTCCTCACTTGGCTCCGGCCCCAGACGTGTCTGTTAACAACTGCTTACCAGGAGCTGTTTATTTAAATCACACTGACTTCTATGACACTGCTGCGTAATTCATAGCTTTGGATGCTATTCGCTCGTCCATCTCCACAAGTGCACATTAGCATACAGTGGGTGTGCTCTGGGTGTTTTAGCACAATGGACCTTTCATTTTTGTGTTATTTTTATCCACCTCTGCGAAGGTGAAATGTTTCTCTCAGTTGCTGATTTGTTGTTAAATGTTGTTGCTCTGCTGCTTTTTCACCGATGTGAGACCAACACACACAGTTTGTAGAAGCACTGACATGTGAAGACTGAGATTTAATATCACGTGGAGGAGAACTGGTCTGCGTCTCCTCGTCGTTTTATCAGTTTGAGATCTGGCTTTTCTTTCCCTCAAAGGGAGATAATGCACCAGTCTCACTTTCCTAAGGAGGCGTGAGCTTGTGTCTGGTTTTATTACGAGTGTTTTAACATCTTCTTCTTCTGGTTTCCCCCGCGCAGCCTCCTACCTCTACCCCAGCTTCCAGGGCCTCATGTCGGACAATGACACCGTCCGCCTGGGCCTGGACTTCCAGAGGATGCTGAGGATCAACCACATGCTCTACATCGCTGCTCGGTGAGTCACCAACTCTCACGGGTTTCAGAGGCAAAGAATCTGACAAATAGCTCTCACGCACTCTATAGTGAAAATCCCACATTTCCCTGAACATTTGAACAGAGAACCAAGGTTGAATTAGTGAAGGATCAGAAAATGTTTGCACAGTTCTATCTCTGCTATAAACATAACATTGTAATTTTAAACAAAGTTATCTCACAAACATCAGATGAAAACCTCAGGTTGACTGAAGAAGTGTCAGTGAGGTGCTCTGAGTCCCTGCTCGGCCCCCTGCTGGGTTCACCGAGCTGCCAGCTGCTGTCCTGCTGATTTATAAGATATAAATGTAGTCTCCTCTTTTTTTTGTTTAGCAGAGAAAACATTTCTATTAGGCTTTTTATTTTTGGATGATACAACGTGTTGATCACAGTTTAACGACGTCTCATCATCATCTCGTCTTAAAAAGGAATCGATGTTGAGAAAAATATGTTTTCATATCTTTTGGTCATGGAGTTAACATCTGATGTGAAATGAATGCACACAGGCTGCAATGATAGTTCTTCCATTTCAGAGTAGTTATGTTTTATAATTGTTTCATTTAGTTGTTTAGTTCATCAGAGTGAAAAATATGATCCAGAGTTTCCAGACCCCGACTGTTTTATATCTTTTCTTTACCGGCAGACAAAGATTCCCTGACGTGTCCATTAGATTATATAAAACCTTCTATAAGTATTTGTTTGTATTACTGTTATTCTTTATACTAACAGTTATTTCTGGAGAAGTTTATGGTTTAATTGTCAGAAAAAGTTACATGTCTTTGTCGTCGTATAATAACAAACTCTTAGTTTATCTAAATCTGTTCTAATATCACTAAAAGAGAAGTTTTACTCCTAAATACTGAATGTGTTTCTTTCACCTTTGTTTAACGAGTGAAGTCACTGAGCCAGAACTCAGTTTAAAACCTTTATATGAGTGACCTTTGTTCGAGGGCAGACGTTTAAAAACTCTTCAGCTTCCACAACTCCAGCTCTGTTCCTCCTCCTCTGTGCTCCTCTCAGACCTGAATGTTCCTCCTCCTCTGTGCTCCTCTCTGACCTGAATGTTCCTCCTCCTCTGTGCTCCTCTCAGACCTGAATGTTCCTCCTCCTCTGTGCTCCTCTCAGACCTGAATGTTCCTCCTCCTCTGTGCTCCTCTCAGACCTGAATGTTCCTCCTCCTCTGTGCTCCTCTCAGACCTGAATGTTCCTCCTCCTCTGTGCTCCTCTCAGACCTGAATGTTCCTCCTCCTCTGTGCTCCTCTCAGACCTGAATGTTCCTCCTCCTCTGTGCTCCTCTCAGACCTGAATGTTCCTCCTCCTCTGTGCTCCTCTCAGACCTGAATGTTCCTCCTCCTCTGTGCTCCTCTCAGACCTGAATGTTCCTCCTCCTCTGTGCTCCTCTCAGACCTGAATGTTCCTCCTCCTCTGTGCTCCTCTCAGACCTGAATGTTCCTCCTCCTCTGTGCTCCTCTCAGACCTGAATGTTCCTCCTCCTCTGTGCTCCTCTCAGACCTGAATGTTCCTCCTCCTCTGTGCTCCTCTCAGATCTGAGTGTTCCTCCTCCTCTGTGTTCCTCTCAGACCTGAATGTTCCTCCTCCTCTGTGCTCCTCTCTGCTCCACCTTCTCGATCCAGCAGGAGAGAAGCCTTTGTTTTTTCCAAGCAGAGGTTTTGTGATATAATAACTTCTTCTTCTTCTTCTTCTTCTTCTTCTAACGTGTCATCCCTCCATCTCTTGCAGGGACCACGTGTTTGCCGTCAATCTGGCTGTTTCGTCCGAGCAGATAATCCCACGACAGGTAGGAGAAGTTCTAAAGACCTTCTGGTGTTTGTCAAGTCTTTATCAAACCAACATGTTCTTGTTCTTTATAACCTTTCTCTAAACTTCTGCTCGAGTCGATATCACTTCATTAACGTGTTATTCAACGTGTCTCTTGTACAAACACGACCTGATGATATTTGCTCTTCTACATCCAAGATGAATTCCCGTTCTGAGAATTTGACATTTAAGGGGTTGTTGGATTTGATTTGATCGATGCCGATAGTTTTTGAAGTGCCGGCTCACTTGACATTTTTCCATGATTAATTTCATAAACGTGGAATCTGCAGACAATAAATATACAATACGATAGAACAAGTAGTGGAAAGCAACAGTCCCCTTGAATTAAATCAATCGGTTCCCTAAAGATGCCTGATTCTTCATGGAAATCCATCCTTCACGTTTTCCATCCTCCTGCTTCCTGACAAACAAATACCCATGAAAACCATAAAACCTCAGTGTTTTCTGCAATAACACACCTGTCCCCTGTTTTTCTGTATTTCTGACCCACAGCAATTTAACAGAACAAACAAAGCATCCTGTTTGTATCAGGTTGTTTTCCTTCCTGCACTTTGCCTCCCTTTTCATTCGAGTATTAAGCAATCTCTCTTCAGACATATATCCAATACAAGTGGCGCGGCGGCGCTCTCGTGGCTGCTGAAGTGCCGCGCTCGCTCCTATCTGAATCTCATTTGTCAAACATGATTGCACTTAAATAAAAGCCCTCCGAGGCCCCCGGCTTTAGTTTCCTTATATTTAGATTAGTGCCAAACACGGATATTCATTCTGATCAGGCCTGTCAAATGTTGCTCAGGAGGAGATTGATCAGTTCGCCCTGAAGGAAAGTGATGAACATGAGGGTGTGCAAACGTTTTTTAATAATAATTCATTAAAATTATCAATCTGAATATGAGCAGCTTATTTCTCTTCTAAAGGAAACGGCTCAATTCTATATTCCTCATCCAACGATGTTCCTTCAGTTTCACGATCACAGTGACTCTAGTTTTTAGTTTGTTTTCCTCGGTTGTTGTGAAGCACAAACATGTTCCTGTGAGCGAGTCCCAGACAGAAGATCTGTTTACTCCCGTGTGATTACTGCAGCGTGCTCCACTACACTCAGAGGAGTACGTTTGAACGAAGCTCATTTAAGATGCACGACTCCTCTTCATCAACAACACGCTGCCAGGTTTCCTGAATTCACAGGTTCTAAGTAGAGAGTCTGACAGATTTCATATATTGGGATCTGTTGAGTTTCATATGAAAACGGCCAAATCATCCATATTTACAAGATCAGTATCTTTTATTTATCTTACAAAACTGAAGCATTACACAGCTCACAGTTAAAAACAGAGTAAGAACTAAATTAAACACACTTACTTTCTACATTATTTATCATAAATTATATATATATCTGTGTATTACTCCCTTTTATTGCTCGGAGTTGGCCCCAAAAATCAATACTGGTTAGAGTCCATCTTCCTGGATACATGATAGATTGATTTGTTTATTTACAGAGGGGAATTAAATTGCACTGCGTTACTAAATAACTTGTATATTCAGAAATGTTGTGTTGACACAACTAGTCGATGTGAAAACAGTAATTAAAATGTGCATATGCATGAAAGTTTGAGTATAATTATCCATTTTATATCCAGACTGATTCTGGTGCTTGTCAGACACACGAGGAGCGTCTGAGGAGAGAAGTCTGGAGGTTTCAGATCCGCAGCAGAAACCAGTCGAGGCTCTAAAGTGGCTGAAACCTCTGAAAGTCACATTTGGCATTAAAACCTAACGAGTCTGAAATACCAGGAGCGGACCCTCGGTCTCCGACTCCCGGCAGAACGTCCCACTCCAGACCCTTTGTCTTGTTCTCGTAAAGTTCAGTCCATGATCCCAGATGTTTACGTGTCACTGAGTGAAACATCAAACTCCTGTGAGCGGAGACCAGAGAGGATCCAGTGAAGGAAAGTCAGCCCCGAGAGAAGTTCAGTAAATATTCCCACGGTGGACGGGAAACATTAAACCTTCAGCTGGATGAGCCTGTTAACAAGGGGACACATCTTCTTCTTCTGTGGCAGCTTCACTGGACACAACAGGAAGTGTGTCTGTGGTCTGGAGCTAATTGGGGCTAATTGACTGCTCCTCACGTGGACAGTGATAGAAACGTCCTCTGCAGAGGGTTCGATTCCCTCTCAGATCCAGATGAATCGTACAGAGTGTTTTTAAAATCCCTCTGGAACAGAGAGGAGCTGTGCAGGCCACCGCAGGCGTCCCTCTGTTTGTCTGTTTGTGTGTTTGCCTGTTTGTTTGTGTGTTTAGCTTCACGACAGTTTATGAAGTTAATGAGATTTTCATCACAGCACTCGAACGATGGGGACAGACAGAAGCTGGGACGAGGGGGGGGGGCAGCTTGTCTGTATGCTGACAGCCTATCTGCTTTCTTTTTCAGAAACTGACTTGGAAGACGAAGGATGTGGACAAATGCACCGTGAGGGGGAAGAACAGCGTGAGTACTCTCTTCAACACACACACACACACAGAGACACACACACACACACACACACATCAATCTTCCTCCATTTCTCTTAGAGGATGTGGGTATTTTGGTTTGTCTCTTTAAGGAAACCTATGTTTGAGGCGTCTCTAGTGTAAATCACCAGCTACACTCTGATTACAGTACGTTTAACAGCCTCCGTCTGTTTCCTGCTGTGCAATTGCTTCCGGCCTTAAACTACATTTTCCTTCTATTGTGTTTTTACCATTTTGCTCAAACACAGTCAGGGAAAGTTTTGTGGAATCGACTCTGACATTTCTTGAGCTGTTGGGGGCTTCTGATTGGCTCCCGATCCCCCGTGTGCACGACAAACGCTCGATGAAGCTGAAATTCGTCACGTGATTTGCTCTAAATTGCTCAAATGTCAAAGTTTATGTCCAGTTTTATCAGAATCGGTGCCACAGCCATTGGACAAAAGACATTTGGCACAAAACCACGACATGTAGCCGAGGGTGACTAATGGACCTGCTTCCTGACGCTCTCTCTCACTTCAATCTGTTTCTCCTCCCGACAGGACGAATGTTACAACTACATCAAAGTTCTCGTGCCGCGAAACGACGAGACGCTTTTCGCCTGCGGCACCAACGCCTTCAACCCGACCTGCCGCAACTACAAGGTAAGAAGCTGCCGGGCCTCATTCAGAGATAAGTGATCATATTACAGCTGCGGTGACAGGATGATGGACCGTGTCCTTGTGTGTGAGGAGTTGCATCCTTTTATTTCGGCCGCTAATGGAAAAACAACAAGCTGGGAACTAGATTCATATCGTGTTGGCACCGAGCTCGTTGTGTGTGGAAGTGTCATCAACCGGCGATGTCACCTCGTAAACACACAAATAACAACAGGTCACACTGCAGGCTCCGGCTCGACGGATGTTTTATAGATCAGTGAAAACTGTTTGACACTTTCAGGCCGGGACACAACTCGTCACATGACAGTTCACAAACATGCTTCTACATTCAGAACACGCTAAACGTCACATACATGAGGTGAGGGGGAATTCATGGATTCAGTTTCATTGTTGGCTTGAGGCAAAAAATGACATTAGTCGTTTGTTACTATAAAAGGAAATGTATAAAAAGGAAATATGGCTGTAAAGTCTGATTTAGTTTGGAAATATTCCTCAGTTGATAAAAACCTGACTCGACTATTTGTCTGACGTGTTGTTAAAGGCTCAAGTTACTTTCTGAGTTAATGTTAGTTAGTGTTCAGGGCCAAACATGAGAACTTCTCTGTGTAACAGCAGCAGATCTTTACTTCAGGTTCTGGGTCCAGCAGCAGATCTTTACTTTAAACACTTCATAAAACAACAGACGGGGAACATTTCCACTCTGCTGCATATTCCTTTTTGCCCAAGTTCCACCATTCACCTCCAACTCAGTAAGTCTGTGATCGTCTGCTCGAGCCTGAACAAGAGATAGAATCACTTTAACGCTGCTGCAGAGAAGGGTCGAACTCGAAAAATACTATGTTTAAATACTTGTTAGTACCTACTGGACACATGCGGTACTTCTCTGTTTATCTGTAGCTGATATCCACAGAAGTTCTGTACACACTGAGGACAAGGCGTTCACTGGGGGGGTAGATGTTGGGTCAACACGACCGGAGATAGAGGAATCTGATGACGGAAAACAGGACAAACTGGTGATGGTGAAATTACAGCAGCTTCTGATGGAACGAGAGGAGGAGAGACGGGAGGAGACAGAACAAGAGGAGGAGAGACGGGAGGAGACTAATCTCTCGTTATCTCCTCGTTTTAACTAAATAATAACAAACATTAAAAAGGCCCAGATTCAGTTTCTTTAAGGACGTCGTGAAGGTAAAGCTGCGTCGGTGTGAAGCAGCAGCAGCAGCAGGTCACAGCCGGTCATCGGAGCAGGAGGGAAAACACACACACTGTAAATCTAACAGTGCGAGGCTGAGCGAGTCCAGACTACATTTGCAGAGCTGTTCTGTGAACTAACCCAGTCGTGCGTATCACGAGGTCAGAGTGAGCAGGGTTCGTCCCTGGCTCCATGTTTTACTGCTCGGGTGAAATTAAAAATCATTTTAACGGTTGACACGGGGAGAGAAGGTTATTTGCAGAAGCCGGTTGTTTCAACCCTCGAGGATAAAGTTGTAAAAACTTAGGATTGCGCAAAACCTCAGAGAAACTCTGGAGCTCTGGAAACCAAGAGGAAATGTTAATATACTTTGTTTTAATGGATTTTTGAATGTCGTTAAACACTTTGGTTTGTGAGAGAATCTTCTTCACATGCGGCAAAAACATTAATCGGCCGTGAGAACCAACTAATGAGAAGTTGGGGGTCAAAGGTCAAGGTCACTGTGACCTGATTTTACCCATAACTCAAGAATTCACATTCTCATTATGACAGAATTTCTTCAGCCCCCTCGTTAAATTCATGACCTGAAGTTGAACTGCAGCTCGAGTCTCTGGAGTCGACCAACGACCTTCAGCTGGTAACTCTCATCTGGTTTAATAATAAATTAATAACATCACCACCATCCAATATTATCCAGAATCCTCTCACGTCTTTGTTCAGCAGAAGTCAACACGTGGTCATATTGACTTGTGTTACCTGTGAGTCTGGAGCCGTATGTGGTTTAAATTAAAGCTGTTCACCATCAGCAGATTAGATCTAGAACCCTCCGGGATCCGGTCTCGTGTGTCATGAAGGACCTGAACAGCCTCACTCCACAGCTGCAGCCTCGAGTAGAGAGCTTCACAGCGACCTCCATCCAAACATCTCCCCACCGCGGACTCCCTCTGGAGAAGAGCGGCTGATTTACAGTTCAACCAACACACGTCCACATATTCTACTCTCTGTACAAACAGATGTGTCCCCCCCCATCCACTTACCCCCTCATCTAAAAGAGAAACCCCAGCGCACAATAGATGACTATCCAGACAGCTGGAGAGAGAGACAGAGTAAATCATATCAAGGAAAAACTGTCTCTGGGACGTCATGAAGAATCTGAGCAGGACAACGGGGGATTGAGTGAGAGTGTGTGTGTGTTTGTGTGTGTCTGTGTGTGTTGTGTGTACTTGTGTTGGTCAAAGACATGAATGGACGCTCAGCCGTGAACACGCAGCTCCACTGACCAGACTGCTGAGACAGCTGCTCAGCAGACAACAGAGAGGCTGTCTTCAACATGCCTCCTCCGTGAGACACACAAGCAGAAAGAGAAAAACCTTGAGGCGTCAGATCCATCTGTCTTCATCTTCCCGCTGGGCAGCGATCCTGCCGTCGCCGCGACGCTTTGTTCAATCCTCACTTCTGAGCTCCTTTTGTTTCCTGATCAAAAGAAACTGCTGTTTCACTTGAGATGGTTTCGTCCTGCAGGCGAGACGTCCGCAGGGTATCGCTGATTCCTGAATATCTGATCAGAGACTGAATCCTGATTTTTAAGTTTATTCCTGCTGCTGCTCGATTTCTCGTTTTTCTCTTAAAGCCCCCGAGGGATGAACATTTTCTAAATTGCTGAGTACTTCTCAAAAATAACGATATGATTGTATTTAACTAGATTTTCTTTTTCACTGAAAAACAATTCCAGCTGTTTCATGACTCGTCCTGCTCTCAGTGCCGTTTCACATTCTACGTCCAATCCGAGCAGGTCGACCCCATGAGGTCCGATACTGTTTCTAAACCATATGCAGAAAACAAATGCCTCCATAGATCTGTGTGTTCACTGTTCACGTAAATATGCAGAATCAGATAATGCTCCCTCTCATGGTACGACTGCAACTTCTGCTGCACGGGTTCGATGCCCACTCTGTAGTCACAGATCCATATGCACAACACTTCCCTCCGAACACTTGTTCTTACCAGATTCTCTCTGTTCCTTGACTTTGAATTTATTTCCCAGGGTTTAAGATCACATTGCTGGAGTTTATTCTGGAGAAATATTGAAGTCCTCACTTTTAGGAACCAGTTATCTGGTTTACTGCAGAACACAGTCGGCCCCTTGTGAACCTTTTTTTCAGAAATGAGAGATTATTAGTTTTGGGGATTTATTTTGCATTTGTCAAGGGAAAACGGCCAGACGTGAAATATTCCGAAAAGTTATTACAACAAACACAAAAATTAAATGTTTACCTCTGGAGTCTAAACAGCTTCTGAATGTACATTTAGGAGTTAAATGCGAGAGTGACTCCCCCGTGGTTCCTTGTGTCTTTCCTGCTTGTCCCCTCGCGCCTGCTTCCTTTAATAAAAGCCAAACTAGAAAACACATTAAAACACTTCTTAGTCCTTTGCCACTTTCTCTAATTCACTTGTGTGATTTTCCTTTTTTTTTAAATCCATGTTTTTCTACTCTTTTCAGCAGATCTAAGCGGAGCTCACATCTGATGCCGTACAAGCGGTGGATACAATAAAAGCCGGCACTTTGTGCTATATAATGCAACTGATTCCAGCAGCAACACAAACCACAGGCTCGGTCTGAATAATAAGTGAACACTTCACACAAGTGATATTTAGGGCAGAGCTGTTGGCTTGCGTCAGGTTCAGGGGTGTAAACAAGTTCCTCTCCCTCTATCTGTGTTATTTTTGTTCACATCCCTTGAGTTTTATGTGGCAAAGCTCTGATGTAAAGTTTAATGGCTTATTTTCCACCTCCTGTGAGTCGGAGCACACAGAGAAGCAATAACTCACAATTCAGCTGGACTCCTCCACACTGACTGGGAGAATATGATACGTATTATGGTTTGTGACATTATGGATTTTTTGTTTATATTCAAAGATTCGTGGCAGTGGTCCGGTTTGTGTTGTTCGAACCTCCGACCACTAGATGGTGGTGTTTTAATCTGTCGTCATCTTAGTCTCCACTTCCTCCCTCTATCAGGAAATTAAGCCTTAAATTATCCCAGATACGAACACGTCAGATGGAGCCCGAGTCTGAGCAGTGACGATTGCCTGATGGAAAAGTTCATTACTTTACTTTGCTCCATGTCCCATCCACTAACATGGAAGAGGCAGGTTATCACCATAGCCTTAATACTGACGTCCCAAAAAACACTTTACTGACCTGAATGTGTGCGTTTGTGTTGAAATCATGATGCATCAATTAATACATCATGTTTTTAGGAGTAAGAGAATCAAAATAAGGACATAAAAAGCCTGAGAATAATGTCAACAAAGTCTTCCTCTCCACACACACACACACACACACACACACACCGCCAGGCTCTTCCTATTGTCATCTACGAGCTACACAACCTTGATACAAGCAAGTTTGAAAACGGTCACTAAATCTCTGCGGCCGAGAGATAACGAGTTTCCTCTCTGCTCTGAAAACGTATCGTTAACGAACTCGACTCACGCACAACGGATCCAATGAAACTAATCTCTATGATGCATGTGTTGTTGTCCATTATCGCACATTGATTTGTTGCGTATCCTTTTGTTTTAAAACACAACTGCACATTAAATACCTGTGTGTGTCTGTGTGTGTGTGTTTGAGGCTGATTGATTTTTCAGTCGCTGCAGCAGTGACCTCGTGGGTTTGCGAGTGTAAACGATGATGTTGTCTTTGTGTTTAAAGTCGTCACTCTGTCCTTTATGTGCTGTTGTTTTACTGGTTCCAGTTTTTACAGTTGTGTTGTCCTGTTATGAATGGTTTCGTCCTCTCTGACCTAGATGTCCACACTGGAGCAGGAAGGAGAGGAGGTGGTGGGACAAGCCCGTTGTCCCTTCGAGTCCCGGCAGTCCAACGTCGGGCTATTCGCTGGTGAGTAAACTGAGTGATTGTAGAAATGTGATGTGTTCAAGTCCCACAGCTGCTATTTGTGTTCTTTCAAAGTGTCTTTAAAGTACCATCAGTATTAAGTTTGACATGTCTCCCCACCCACAGTGAGTGTCCCTCCCCTTGTGAACATGATATCTCTAAAACACAATGAGGGAATCTTTTCAAATTTTGTACAAATGTTCATTTAGACTCACAGGTTAATTGATTCGATTTTGGAGGTCAAAGGTCAAATGTCAAGGTCATGATGGCTTCGTAAACCCATGATGTCTCTAAGCAGTCTTTAGGAAAGTTCTTTAAAAAAACTCTTCTGGTTGGCGGAGGCATACAACTACAGGACGGGAGTTCAAATTAATTTTTTTTTATTTTGGCTGATGCTGAAAATCAAAGCAGTTCATATCTTTTGAACATTAAAATTGATGTTTATTTATTGGGAGGTCAGCATGGGAGAAACACCAGCATCAGTGCATCAGCTCAGACGCTGTAGTCTTTTGAGATCAAATGGATTTTCATGTTGAGCTCAGAAACCAAAACCGAATTCATCGTAAATCAAGTGTGGATCAAATGTGTTGATTATCAAAGGATCTTTTGAATTTACCCTTTGTATGCAAATGTATTTAAACTCATGTTGACGTCATGTGTTTGCAGAAACTTATTTGAAAGCCGTTGGGGATCTTTTTTCATTTTGCGATAATCAATCAGCAAACTCCTGAAACACAAATGAACAGTGTCATTATTATTATTATCATCACCTAATGTAGATAAAGAAGCCTAAAAGCTGATTGATTTGAAAGGACGGACATACCTGTCAGTTAATGGACATTTTAATTGTACAGAAGTGAATGAAACTGCTGCAGTAAAATATTTTTCTGTACATGATGATCACTGAATCAAACATGTAAGTGTCCATTTGCTTTATCTGCAACACGTGTTCATTGAATACAACAGTGCATGATACAGAAAGGAAATCATAACCTGTAATTTAACTGTAATAATAGCTTAAGCTACATGTTGGCTGCTTCCTTTCTAAACCTCAGGAAACAGTAAGAGCTAAAAAGCAGAATATGAATAAAAGCCCTTCGACCTCAGAGCTCCGATAAACACAGGCTATCGTCTGAATACGTCTCTTCTGATGGGAACTAATCTGCGGTTAGATACATGTTCTTTTGTACTAATCATAGCGACGGAGGAAGCTGATACTCGGTGAACACGTCGGGGTCAATGAGGTTCAGAGGAGAGTGAAGAGAGAAGCAGAACCTGCGCTCGGCCCTGCCAGGTTTCCACTGACATTTATGCAAAGTTCACGCGGGGCGTTATTAAAAGTGACACGTTCTCCTTCATCTCTTCCCCGACGCCTGTTTTCAAAGGGCAATAAAAAGTCATCTGGGACCGAAATAGACACTTAAAAGGAGTGGTGTGTTTGAACTGTGATCCCGGCGCCGTGTTTCTCAATAAGTCAATTACTCTCCCTCTCTTCTCAGGTGGGGATTTCTACTCGGCCACCATGACCGACTTCCTGGCGAGCGACGCGGTGATCTACCGGAGTCTGGGAGAGAGCAGCGCCGTCCTCCGCACGGTGAAGTACGACTCCAAGTGGCTGCGAGGTGAGAACCCAGCGGTTCACACGTTAACGCACAGATGTGACCACCTGAGGTAGATCGGAAGTTCTTTAGTTTTTTCCAATTCTGAATGGATTCATAAAGAAAACAGGTTTAAACTCTGATTTACTTTCTCGTAAATTCCACGAGAAACTTTTCTAAATTAGATTTTTTAACAAGCTGGAGTTCTTCTCTCTCAGAATAATAAATCTTGTGCGGATTCTTCTCCTCATTGGTCTGTTCCATTATTCAGATTTGCCATTTTCAACACTCTCCCTCTTTAAATCTCTCCTGGACACATTTTCCAAATTGAGCATCTGTGTTGTCGGCCCGGCTGTCAGCCTGCTCACAATGCCCCGCCATGTCGGCAACAAGGCGTCTCTGCCGGCACGTTGGTCACACATCTTCTCTCTCCCCGTCTCCCACAGAGCCCCATTTCCTCCACGCCATCGAGTACGGGAACTACGTGTACTTCTTCCTCAGCGAGATCGCCGTGGAGTACACCACACTCGGCAAGGTGAGGCGCTCGTCTCGGGCCCGACGCTCTCCAGAGCTGTGGTTTCGGTTCTTTTGGTTTCTGAAGCTGAACATTATATGAATCAGGATCTCTCTCTCTCTCTCTCTCTCTCTCTCTCTCTCTCTCTCTCTCTCTCTCTCTCTCTCTCTCTCTCTCTCTCGCTCTCGCTCTCGCTCGCTCTCTCTCTCTCTCCACGCTCAGGTGGTTTTCTCCAGAGTCGCCCGTGTTTGCAAGAACGATAACGGCGGCTCCCCGAGGGTCCTGGAGCGATACTGGACCTCGTTCCTCAAAGCCCGGCTGAACTGCTCCGTCCCCGGCGACTCCTTCTTCTACTTCGACGTCCTGCAGTCGCTGACCAACGTGCTGCAGATCAACCACCGGCCGGCGGTGCTCGGCGTCTTCACCACGCAGGCCAACAGGTCAGTGCTTCACGGGGCCGCGCCGCCATTTCACTGTCTGGTGATTTCTATTTCCCAAAAGTGAAGTCAAGGTCAGATCAGGAAACTACTCAGTGACGGTGCGTGGTCTGGTGCCGTACTGTGTGTAAAGATGGACGATATGACATCTCCCCCTGGTGGCTGGCTGCAGTACAGGTCATAAACCCTGCCTCCTCCATGTTAGCTGATGGGACATGGACCAAACTTTATCAAAGAAGGTTTCTTGGCAAAGCATGAAGTATACATTCTGCTTCTTTAGATAAAGTAATAAAACAGACTCAGCAAGAACCAGAAAAATAAAAAGTATTCCAGTGTTTTGTGCACATGCAGCAGTTTGTGTCGACCTTGGACAGGAAGCAGAATCTTCGACCTTTCTCTCGCTCTTTGTAACGCCCCCCCCCTCTCTCTCTCTCTGTGACCTCTTCACCAGCATCACCGGCTCGGCAGTCTGTGCGTTCTACATGGACGACATAGAGAAGGCCTTCAGTGGCAAATTCAAGGAGCAGCGGAACAGCGAGTCGGCGTGGACACCTGTTCCCGAGGAGCAAGTCCCGAAGCCGAGGTGAGAGGCAAAAACCTTTAAATAGCAAACTGTCACTTTCCAGGAACCTTGTTTCTCTGCGTCTGACAATAGAGACTCTGCAGCTGCTGTTGTTATTGTTCTGGAAGTATCCCAGCATGCACACCTGTTCCCCCCCCCCTCCTGCTCGACGCCAAGAAACAAACAGCTGCCAGAGCTTTTCTTCATCTGTGCCCATGAAAGCTGATTCGGTGCTGATGAGTTTTTCTTTTCTCCCTCTCAGGCCGGGCTGCTGCGCCGGCGAGGGCTCGGCGGCGGCCTACAAGTCGTCCACGACCTTCCCCGACGAAACGCTGACCTTCATCAAGTCGTACCCGCTCATGGACGAGTCGGTGCCCTCGGTCAACGACAGGCCCTACTTCACCAGAACCACCAGCAGGTACCGCATCTGTTCTAATCAATACACCACAGAGAGATTTTGTGTTTAGTGATTATAATTATCATTTATTTAAGATTTTGGACTGATGAAGATGAGCAAACAATCTAAAAATGATGAAGCCCTCAAGTTGAGAGTCTGTATAGAATCTAAACCACTGACTGATCAGAAAAGAATCAACAGATGAATTGATTTTGAAATTATTCATGAGCAGAAACCAAATAAAAAAATGCTTCTACAATTAATTAGTATTTTCAATATTGATTTGCACTTTAAAATTTTACATCAGAGTAAAATAATACCAGAGTTAAGTTACGGTCTTAAATTCAAGCTCGATTAATTTTGTCAGTTGACCAATTTTTTATTTAATTTGTAATTTATGCAAAAAACGTGTTATAAATTAATTCCCATGCTTTTTAGCTGATCACTTTAAAATGGATGGATTCCCAGTTTCAGCTCTTAAGGTGTAAAGTAGTATAAAGTATCCTGCAGCCTCATTGTAACTCATGGTTTGAAGTTTGGCTTCGGTTTTTGCTAAATGTCGCTAATGCATCACCTCCTTCACCAGAACTCATTAAATCACCTGCACAGCTTCTGTTCAAGTGCTCTCAGGTTCTCAGTGTGCTCCTCTGAACACATCTTCATGAAATCAGAATGAGAAAAAAACACGGCCGTTAAATGGACCTGCAGAGCTTCACTGTTATTATGACAAAGGTCTACGAGAGAAAATACCTTTTCTGTCATGGTTAGGACGATTATTTTCCATTTTCCACGCTCGGGGTGGGGGGGTTGCTGTGGTCAGTATCGATGCGTGAGCTCAAGTGGAACACACAACCTGCTCCCTCGTTAAAATCCATTGGATTTATGCAGCAGTCGATTCCAGTCCACGTCCAAGAGGAGCTGGAGGAGAGCTTCCTTCAGCCCTGACCTGTGTGTGTGTGTGTGTGTGTGCGTGTGTGTCTGTGTGTGTGTGTGTAGGTGACATTTGAGAATCCACTGATTTCACATGATGATGGGTAGAAGGTTGAATTTGTGATAAGTGTCACTGGTGTCGCACAAACCTCAGACACGGAGTTACACAGGTAGATACCTAGTGTAGAATCAACTTCCACAGACACACACATAGACACACTCACACACAGACACACACAGTGCACAGGAGCGTCTTCCATGCCTCCTTAAGCAGAGCCAGGCTCACAGCCAACCGAACGCTGCAGAGGCTCCACACCGAGGAAACATGCGCCACTTCACATCTGGCGCCAAAACCATCACATCTGCCTGGTCCCCAGAGACGGGCTGGATAAATGGAACCGAACCAGAAGAGCATCACACGATACTGCCGGAGGTTTTCCAGGGAACGTGCACGTCGAGTGCATGTGGACAGACACACACCATCCTCCGTGTGAGCGACTGGGAGGGACTGGGGGAGGAGCCCGGGCACTGGAGCCTCCGCGGGAGTCCTCTCATCAAAGATTCTCTAAAGCGAGTGATGCCAAAGAATATAAGTGGGTTTATTATAGGAAGTTTGTTTGTTCAGGTCCCAGAGCCTGAGAAAGTGAAGCTGATCCCTCTGTCAACAGCTGCTGGACTCAAGGTGCCCTTCAGCCCGGCTCCTAATCTCTACCCCGCTGGAGCCAGCTGTGGTGATACTGGGGTGATACTGGGCATCTCCCAGGTGTGAGGAGCCGGGTGAATTAAAGCAACAGCTCTGGACCCCTCAGAAACACCGAACTGAAACGAGAGGGAGGCTGTGAGTCACCATGAGGCGTGGGGGGCGGATCGATGGGACGTGGGTGGATGGATGGATGGATGGATGGATGGAGGGGCGGAGGAATTAATGGGATGAAGGGATTAAGGGATGTAGGCGAGGATGGAGGGGATGGTGGGACGGTAGATGGAGTGATTGATTGCCGACTGATGTTTTATACAATGAGCCCAGCGCTCGCCCACTGTTTGTTTTGTTTACTTTGGAGAAATCGACTTTGACGAAACAGCGATAAGACACGAAACTGCAGATCTGACATCGTCGGCTCCTCCTGCTCAAATCAGTGTGAACAGAAACGTCAGCTTCACTTTAGAAGACACGTCCACTTCCCTTCATGATTATTTGTTTGTTTGTTCCCTCATGCAGATTCAAGTTGACCCAGATCGCCGTGGATACGTCGGCGGGGCCGTACAAGAACTACACGGTGGTTTTCCTGGGCTCGGACAACGGCCACGTGCTGAAGATCCTCGCCAGCACCGAGGGAGCCAACGCCTCCTTCGGCACGCAGCTCCTGGAGGACATCGACGTCTACAACCCCAACAAGTGAGATGCTCCTTCCAGCTCCAGCTCTCCGTCTTTCAGTTAATTTATTTTTGTTTAAACAGATGAAAACGAGTGGAAGCGTGTGACGGTGACAGTCGAGGTGTTTGTCCTCTGTCTCTAGATGCAACGTGCGGGGGGAGGACAGGAGGGTGCTGGGCCTGGAGCTGGACCGGGACCATCACGCCTTGTTCGTGGCCTTCTCCAGCTGCGTGATCCGGGTGCCGCTCAGCCGCTGCTCCGACTACAGCACCTGCAAGAAGTGAGTCACAGTGTGCGGCTGTTGGTTTATATTATTTATTTAGAAAAAAGGTTTTCCACAAGGAACTGTGAAAGATGAACGTTTTCTGGAGTTTGTGTTTCTCACGTGGAGAAGCAGCAGGAGATGTTTCGGGTCAGACTCGTTCACAACAACAGGAAAATGTTGAATCTCCTCGTCTTCCATAGTTGACGTCCTCTACGTGTATTTGATATTTGTATTATTTTAATTTTGTATGCGTTGCTTCTCATCAACACATCACGCTCTCACTCACTTTCTGGATATTTGGACATTTTCTTATCAGATCTTTTGATGAAGGGAATTAAATGGAAGTTACAGCCTTTAATAGAAAAATCCTTAAGATCTTTATAGTGTTTTCTGAGGTAAAAATGTGGATTGCAAAGCAGGATAAATAAGATTTTAAACTTCTTGTAAGGTCTTGAACCCAGCCTGGAGAACGAGACCACTCGGTGAATTCAGGGTTTCCTCCCTGGGCACCAGCTCTGCCGGGGAACTCGAGTAAAACGCCATCGATTTCCTCTGCAGCTCCCAATTTAAGAAACGTGTCCACTCATGGGGCTGTTAGAGGGATTTGGACAAACGCCGGAACCAAATAACAGGTGTTAGTGGATCATCGGGCCTGGTTCATGGAGTTTTCCCCCCCCGAGAGTGAGAATGAGGAATAAACTTAGCAACAGGAGGAAGTTCAGTGAGGCCGGAGAAATGTTGTGTTTGGGAAACAGTCAAAGTTCAGGTTCCCAGTTGATAGCTCATTAACTTTATCGTAGTTATTTTAATGTCTTTGTCAGATGTAGAAATATAATTAAAGACCTGGTGCCAATAAATCAACTTTATCCATAGACAGATAAGAAAAAACCTGCCTCCTCCATGGTAGTGAATGGGACAACAATGGAATTCTCATTTTTATTGTGTCCGAAGTTTGGTTTTAATTAGTTATTTGATGAAATGAAACGAGTGTGAAATGATGATTCACAGCTGAAATCTGTATCTGGGATATTTGAGCATCATTTTCCTATATGTGGAGGAAGGTGGAGAAGTGTTTTCAGGTTTTTGAGGAAACTAAAACACATTTTTCTCTAAATTGAATCATTTTGGACGTCAGACAAGTAAAAGAAACACTTCAAAGTCAGAGGAAGAGAGACGGTCATTTTTCAACGTTTTATAGACGACAGGAGAATCTGAAATAGAAAGTGAGAGAGAGAGAGAACTGTAGATTCATCAATTATTAATCGTTTATTAGTTGTGAAATGTCCACGGTGATCATGCGCTCGTCGGGTTGTCGGGTTGTGAACACAGTTGCCGTGGTTGTTATTGTGTGGTGGAGAAGCTGTAAAGTGCGTCTGTCAGGAGGCCGCCGGGCTTCACAGCAGCTTTATGAGCCGAGCACAGCCAAGCCTTCAAGCGTCTCTATTTTTCTTCAGCCTCTTGTTTTTCCAGGCCGATGTTTTAACCCCAGCTTCAGCGGAGTCGCTCCCCAGCTTCGGAATCTATTTTTGGGGCTCTGAGGAATGTCGAGCACCCCGTTGCTCTTTGTCAACCCCTCTCACCCAGAGTCAAGATTTCTCCTCAGCTCCACCGGGGGAATACAAACACACACACACACACACACACACACACACACACACACACACAGCTCCATAGCATGCTAACCCCTCGTTGTGAAGGTCTGGAGAATCTCTCAAAATCACTCATTCACAAATTGGATCCAGCTGATTGGCCATGAGCCACCATCGAAGCTGCAGGAGAGGGAGGAGGAGGAGGAAGAGGAGGAAGAGGAGGGTCTGCCTTACATGAGCTTACAGACCAGGCTACATCCCCAAACCCGTGGTGGAGCCTCCAGCGCACCTCCTCCTGGGACTAGAGGCCTTATAAGCCTCATCAGCAGCGGCCAGGAGGTCTCAGGTTTCAACCTCCTTCACCACACCGATGAATCCGTCTCCCTCCAGATGAGATCTACTCCATCTCTCCATTTCTCTGCCTCCATCTTCTCTCTGCTTCTGAATTTCTCCGTCTCACTGCAGATATTAGGTTTCAGAAACTGTTTTGAACAGCGGCTGGGAACTGTATGAAATGTGAGGTTTTAATAATGAAAAAAAAACAAAAAAAACACAATGAGTGGGCAGAGGAGGCCCCGAAAACCCTGGAATCCTCAGCTCCCAGTGTTTTATATGAACAGTTTCAGAATAATAACTTTATTATTGTTACTGTGACCTACTGTAAAAAGTTCCGTTGATTTTGGAAGTAGATAGAAGTTAATACGTCTTATTTTTGTGGTTTTATTCATAATTGATGTTGGTTCTAGTGAATCGAGCTCACAAAGCAACTGTTGAAATCTCAGACAACAACTCAACACAGTGTTCAAACCAACACAAAGTTTATAATGAAACCAGCTCCAGTGTGTCTGTGTTGTGTAGTTTGAGATGAAACCAGCTCCATTTGGAAGTTGTGCATCCAGGCCTCAGTACCTGGATGAATCCCGTCTCCCCTCAGCAGCTAATGGAGGCTCCTTACACACACACCTTTGTGTTACTCGTAGCATGACAGCGTGTGGGCGAGACGGAGGAAGAGGAGTCTGAGAATTAAAGAGCGACGAGGGACACACACACACACACACACACACACACACACACAAATGTCGTATATATTCAAGCTACTCGTTGGAGAAGAGACGTCACGTGAAGAAGCAACGACTTCGCTCCACAGCTGGACACATCTGGTCTGTTCACAGGTTCACCCCCGTCATATCGTGAGGGGAGGGAAGGAGGCAGGCACGGGGTTCATATACACCTTGTGGCTCGGGTATGAATCATTTATTTGAAGCCGCTCGACTCCCTGTCACATATTGGGAACCACACACATACGAGGGCCGGAGCGACTCTGAGACCTCGACACCCAGCGGGGCTTCGGCTGTGATGCTCTGACAGAGCAAAGGAATAACTAACCGCTCAGGATTTGATTTCGGGGGGGGGGACGGACGGGGGGGGGGACTGAAAGTTGGTTTTGATGATGAAGGAAAAGTTTATGATTCACTCTGAAGTTTGGATTCTTTCCACTTCCTGTGTGTGTCTGGGTTCAGAGGAGGTGAAACGTGACTCCTGCAGCCGGAGTCAGTGAAGCTGCTGGTTTCTAATTTTCAATTGATTTTTTGATGGAGGCTTTTGTTTTGTGTGTCTGTTGGTTTGTTAAATTATTTGTATGGATTACACACACAACCCCGTTAAAACGGATTTCCCACAGAACTTAGTGGGTGGATGTGGTTTTCTTTTTTTAGGTTGTTCAGTTTTTCCCTAAAGATCAAATAATGGAGTGTGTGTTCAATTTGGTTCAGATCCCAATAAAGGGGCTATTCTAGTTTGTTTGATGTTTAACAGGGTTACACACAAACTACTGGATGGATAACATGACACTGGACATTTTAATTGTGTTTCTCTAAGAACTATGAGTAAGTTTTGTCGAAAAAGATTCAGACATATTCAGCAGGTTGGAATCAAGTGTGTGTTATTTTGTGCGGATTCTGTTTTGAGTGGATTCGATGCAGAAACAAATACTTCTAAGAAACCAGTAACCACCATGATGTGTATCTGAGAAACTGAATGTGGCTTCAGATATGATGTTTGTTTGAATGTGTGTCTCCGATGCACTCGTGTTGTGCGTTGTGAATGTGCACGTTGTTCTGCAGAGCACTTTCCCCCTCAGGGAATCATAATTGGAGGAATAATGCTTGTTTACCAGGAAGAAGCTCTTCTTCTCCGAATCCGACCTGAAGACCTCACGGGACATTCTGCTGAGTTAGAGCAGAACCTGAATGAGCTTTATGAGCTTCAGTAAATCTGGATGAAGTGCAGAGCGTCAGCATCATGGGGAAGAATGTGCTTCCTGGAAAGAACAACAGCATCGAGTGTTTGTACGAGTGCGACCTTCACTGGAGCCTCGGGTCATTTTCCCATGATCCCTGTGGTCGGTGCTGTCGTGTGAGGAAGAGACTGCATGAGCAACAACTGTGTTTCATGAGAAGAGACGAGATCATTGGGTCTTTATCGGACCCACTATGGGAACTAATGGAGCTAGAAGGGATAAAATAAGTAAAACAATACAATAACAACATAAGGAACTATGAAATAAAAGGAATATATACAAGAATATTATTGTTTTACAGTTTAATTATAGCTGAAAACCTGAGTGAGATATTCGTTGTCTTTTGCAGCCGCTTGTTATTTCAAGTTGTGAGTGCGTCTGGATTTGTTGAGTCTTCATCAGGTTGTGTTTGCTGCCGTGTGTTGTCGTTGTTGTTGTTTTTCTCGTCGTCTCTGCAAAAACAAAACAGTTGAAACTTACACGTCTGTGCATCAAACCTCCGAGGCTGCAGGCGTCAGACAGGAAGTGTTACCTCACTGTGTCTGAGTGACACCAGCTCTCTGAGGATTCCTCTGTGTGCAGAGAGGAGGAGGACGGTTGTGCGACTCCTGCACGTTAACTTCAGATTGTTGTAAGTCGTTTTTTTTGGGGTTATAAACAGGTCACAGGGGTTCTCATTAAAACTTGCTCTCTGGCTGCCATTAAAGGTTTCAGGTTTGACATCACGACGGGCGCCACCACCAGCGAGCTGAGGGCGTTTCCGTTTCGTGTGTTTACCTTCATCTCTGATGGGTGGGGCGTTTCAACACAACAGGCTAAAAACATCTCCAAAGCGACTGCACACGTAAATATTGTCGTCTGGTGTCGTTTCTTTTGTCCTTGTGTGCGTTACGCTCGCGGGAGATGTGCGTTCTGCAGCATCAACTCAACTCCCTCCTTGGCGCCCCCGGTGTTGTGTTTTTGCGATGACACAGCGGCAGAGCGAAGGCCGAGAGGATCGTGAGACTTAAATGAAACATGAGGCAGAGCAACTGACAGCAGATCAGCAGAAGAGTTTAATCAACAGAAGTGACACGTGGCTCAGGGGAGGAGGAGACAGGAAGTGACACCGTGCAGAATGTGACTAATGGCTACTGATGCCGGTTGATGCCCGACGGCCTGAAGGGGAGGAAGTACACAATCTGCACTAAATCACACAACAGAAGAACAGTCAGAAGAAGATCCACTCGTCTGCTGACTGCTGACATGAGGAAGACGCTTCAATATTCAACTCATGTCAGATATTCAGCTCATGTAATAAATGTCGGGCTCCGCTCTCACTTTACCTGAGTTTGGGTTTAATGGGAGTTTTTCTTGGATATTTCCACATCCACATTCATCTCAGTCAAAGACAAGCTCAAACAAATTGTGCGTCTGGGAAAACGCTTCAAATCTTAGATCTTTCAAAACCTGGATTAACACCAGACAACCAATAAGTCACAATGAAATTAAAACCAGTTATGAAAGAGCAATTTAACAGAAGGTTCCGGAGTGGACATCCCTGTAGACTGCAGGGGGCGCTGTGCAGGTTGTCGTGAACGGGTCATTGTTGTATATTGGTTTTTAAATGGTGTTGTTTTGTTGTTGTGCTCCGTTACACACACTCTTGTAGTTGTGTCCCCGGAGAGGAATCCCTCACTCGTGACTCTCTCTGAAGTTTCTGCATATTCTCAGATTGTTAAACCCTATGAGACAAACTGTGAATATGTTGTTTACAAACACAAATCATTTGGTTTGTGTGTTTATTTAACTGCGATGAGGATATATTGATATTTTGGAATGAAGATGAAGTGATTTAGATATTTAATTCACTTAGTTTTTTAACTTTCATTTGTTTCTCCCCGTCTTTGAAAAGCCTGTTTACATCACTTGAGTTTTTTAATCACAAAAAGGAAATCAGGCCTTTTTGTTTTTCAATTATGTTTGTGTTGATATGATGCATCTCCATGTTCCTTCTGTAAATACTCATAAAGGAATGTGGGTGAAATCATTATCGGATCTTTTAGAGGAGCAGAGGAGAACAAAGAGCAGCTCCGGTTTTTAATTCCCTTTTCGTTAGGAAACAAAACAAACGGATCTCTGTCCTTTAACTCTCATCACAAACTAATCTGCTTGTGATCTTTCCCGCGTCTCTTCTCATAATTGCCTGCGTTTGTTTCCGTGCTGCAGATTGCAGTCGGGATGCTTGTTAGTCAGTGTTTGTGACCGAGCTAATTACATATTTTATTCATACAAAGAAAAGATCCACTTAAACAATCGTGTTCCCTTTGAAGCCGTGAAAACCATCCAGCTGAACTGGGTTTAAACACCGAGAAACAAAATCATGAATGATGAAGACTTGAGGTTCAGATGTAAATATTAACTCTTTGATTTCAGGATAACGCTGCTTTTGTTTTGTTGCATTACAGATGTTAGTTCAACTTTTAACCAAACTGTTCAGGTTGAACGCAGCTTGGACGTTTTCATTTTATGCATCGAGAGTGTTTTTCTCTCGATCAGTTTCTGAAGCTGCTTTCAGAGCCCTGGACATGTCCTGGGTGTGAAGCTGTATTTGCCTGAAGGTTCACTCCAGGACTCACTTCTTTGCTCCGTGTTGCAGCAGCAGTTGAGAAAGTGATGGGGGTTGTGAGGCCGGGGGGGGGCGAAGCGGAGCCTCGTTACCTCAGTAACATCTGCCGGGTTTCAAACATGTTTCTCTGTGCACCTCCCTCCATCACTGACCATCTGTGTGTGTCTGTGTGTGTCTGTGTGTGTGTCTTGCAGAAGCTGTCTGTCTTCACGGGACCCTTATTGCATTTGGCTGAAGTCAGGCAGCTGTGCCACGGTGACACCTGGATTAAAGTAAGTCTTGTCTCACACACACTCACTCACACACACACAACGCACACACACACACACACTCACACACACACACACACACACACACACACACACACTACGGCTGATGTTTTTGTCGTCTTCTTCTTAGATACGTCACCAGAGACACTTTCAGTCACTCAGATTCAATATGTAACTGTGAGATATTCTGGTTTTGCATTTTCTTTCTTACCACATTAAAACAAACAGTGGGTGCACAGGTTATGATTTCAAAAACAATAATTTCTATTCATTTAAGAAGTTTTTGACGTGTTAAAGTGGATTCTGCTCACGGATTCACTGCATTTTGGCAGAAAAATCTTATTGCGTGATCCAGGATCATAGTTGTGTATCTGGATAAACACATCTTAACATTATTCAGCTTCGGGTGCTGAGAAATAGTTATTAATAATAAACCAAGAATTTCCAAAGTGCGAAATCAAAAAATGGTGACGCCATTACGAACAGGAGATTTAATAAATCAGTAAAAGATTAAGATCTGAACTTTAAACCAAACAAAAATGTTAAAATTCTGATTTAACAACACCAAATATTTCAGTTTTTGGAAATAGTTCCGAAACAAAACGATAAATAAATAATGCGTGATCAGATGAAGTTCAATAAGATGATATTTTAACCTTTCGAGGTGAACCCTGAGCGTTGATCGTTTTCATCACGTTTCAATCAGCAGGATCGTGTTCACGGAGATATTCTTTATGCTTCTTCTCCGGTTGCACTTTTGCTTTGACAGCTCGTAGAAAAAAAACCCCACCTGTGCCCGGAAGTTTAATATTCTTTGAACTTTATTAATGATGCAGCAGCAATGTTCCGCTCAGCGTGACTCACTGTGGAATCTCTCCTCTACCTCCTTGGTCTCCAATCAGAGAGCAGCAGGGGGCCGACGTGTGCACATCTGCTTTCTAATCAAACCTCCAGCAGCAGGTTGCAGCTTCTAGTTCTCCCCCCGGACGCAGCTCGTTGTGATTAGTGTGGCCGGGCTGTGTGTGGTTCGGTCAGTGGGATGGCACCGGGGCGGACGCAGCAGTATAAAGACTTTATTAGTTCTCTAACTCACCGTCACAGAGGACACATTTCCTCCTCGGTCAATAACGTGGAGCCGAGCAGGAGCGATGGTTTTCATATCCGCTCCAGCTCCTCGAGTGAGTCGTTCAAATCGTCTGGACCTCGAGCTGCCGAGGCCACGTTCCCCCGATGATCAATAACTTATCTGCAGTTAGACAAACGGGGCGACGGCAACATGATGAATATCTGACTGTAGTTTTTTAATAAAGCGCTTCGGCTGTTCCCGTCTGAGACTGTAAACATGTTTCCATCATGACTAATGGATTGAGATATGATTAAATCAGGAAGAAGTTAGTAATTATCCTTTAGACGGCCGGATGCTTGAGCTCGTCTTCTCAAAGCTCAGGACCACAGGGTAATATGATGCTGCCATTCTCCTGGTTGATGCTCTGAAAAGAAGCAAAGTGAAATACAACTAAACTTTTCTGTTCCTCGAGCGCATCACGACTGCTTTTGTTCAGAAGATAAAACACTATATATATATATTTTCAGTCATCGCTCGGTTTCTCTTCATCTTTCTCCACTTCATCGTTTTTCAGCCTCTCGCTCTGAGTTCGTCTCATAAAAATCAGAAGTGATGTTTCAGGCTGCAAGCGGCGAACTGAGAAAGACGGATGGCTGGTTGGACGGACAGATGGATGCATGACGAGGGAGACAGATAGATGGATGGATGTAGTAGAGGAGGAGGGAGGGAGGGAGGGAAGGAGGGAGGAGGTGTAAAGGCAGTTAAAGCAACTGTTTTCTCCTCCTATTTGCCTCCTGGCAGTCAAGGACTTTGTGTGTCCCCATGTGGCTGATGTACAACCTGCTGCTAAATCACTGTTCCTTTATCTCTGTGTACACTGGTTGTAAACTGTGTGTGTGTGTGTGTGTGTCTGTATGTGTGTTACCTCACACACAGACACACACAGGGAGCATCACTTCCTGTGCCGACTGGCTTCCCACAGATTATTTTTAGGGCCTGAAATGTGCAGACCTGGAATTACCACGTTTCCTTTGCTCGGCCGGTCGGTCGTGTCACTATCGCCGCCCTCACACAGACCCACACACACACACACACACACACAGACACACACACACACACACACAAGCACACGCACACGGAGGCTAATGGGAAATTCCTTTTCCTTTTTTTAGATGCATCTGTGCCCTCGTATATTTTTAGGTTTTTCTATATTTTTGGGAAACAGGCCAGTTTCCCTCTCGGGCTCGGTGACGTCCTGGTGTGTCGCGCTGCCAGAGATCCAGCTGTTTCCCACAGCTGGTTAACTTATCAGAGTGTAAAGACTGGTAGCAGCTGGTTTCTGTCTGGCAGCCTCACGGTGAAGACGAGTCTCCACGAAGCCTCCGAGACCCCGGCCAAGAAATAATCAGGCACATAATCCTCCTATAAAACCCACGACGTGTAGTTTCTACACTTCTGATCTCTGTGTGGATTAAATACTCACTGGGCCATGTGTTGGTGACGGAGCGGTGGAGGAGCTGGTCTGAGTTCTGTGAAGGAGCAGAACTCACCCTGTCCCTGGTTCCTGCCTCTGGCCTCAGATCAGGTGACCTCACAAACACAAGCTTCTCTCTAAACCACCATGTGGATGAAGTTTATGCTCATTCATTAAAATTAATGACGGTGAGTTTAGCTTCAGAAACCAACTGATTTATTCCTATGAGCCTCTCGCGGACATAAAGGTTTTAATGTTTTGAAAACTTTTATCTTAGAGAATAAACGGTGCAGAAAATATGTGCATCTGTTTTATTTATAGTGATTTTTATAATGAATTATAAGATTAAACTGTAAATGATCAAGTCTGGCTCTAGTTAGCTTAGCATAAACACTGTAAAGAGATGGAAACAGCTAGCCTAGCTTTGCCCATTGGTAACAAAATCCGACGTCACCATTTTACGAGTTAATACAGTTTCTCATGTTGATTTGATTTTTGAGCCTCAGATTGTGTAATTGGCAGAATGGTTTTAGCGTCCAGTGAAATGAAGTGAGGTCGATCGGATCCACTTCCTGTTGCCGTGTGAAACATCGGGCAGTGATTTAATTAGACGTCAAGAAGAAGGAGGAGACTTTAATTTGTGTGTTTTATGAGTTGAAACCTTTGTTTATGTTTTCCCGGCACACGCTGAGATGATTATTAAAGAGCCACTGCTTTTAAGGTAATAAAAATAATGAGCTTTTCATTGGAAATATGTTTCCTTATTAAATTTCTGTGTGTAATGAAGCATGAAAGTTGGCAAGCAACACGGAAAAGCTGCTTTTAATTTAGTTGAGACCTTCATGAGGGGGTTTTATGATTTGAGTTAAGGGTGTGATTAAGATCTGGAGAAGGTGCGTGGTCTGAGGTTCAGAGTCAGTGGCCGTCACTGGAAGGAGAAGCAGGAGAAGCAGGAAGTGGCGATGCATCCTCCTGCTGGCGAGGAACGCCGAGCTGCTCGCGGAGGTTTGATTTATGAGTCCGTGTTCGGCGTGCGGGACGGAGCCGCGCTGGAAACCAGTGGACCACAACCTGGGAGAGATCAGCCAGAAAATAAAATAAAACCTCCGTCGTCTGCCAAGAGAGAAAGAGAACGAGAGAAACACAAGAAGACGAAGGAAAGACAAAGGAAAGTAGGACGAATAAAGAGAGAGAACAGAGAGAGAGAGAGATGGAATAAGGAAGGAAAGCGTGAAGGGAAAAGCAACGAAGCGAAGGGGAAGAGAAGGAGAACACACGAGGAAGGGCAGAGAGAAAAGTGCTGAACATCTGTATTTCATTTAGTTTTTTTTCTACTGGAGGAAAGAAACATTCTCCTCCGTCAGATATGAAACCTGCCTGAAGTGATAAGTTTTATGTGTACGTGCGTTTTAAATGTGTCACAGTGAGCGGAGCTGAGGAGCAGCTGGTGAGAGAGGAGGAGGAAGGGAGGGGAGGACAAGAAGGAGAGAAGGAGGGAGTGATGAGAATCAGGAGGAGAAGGAGCCCTGACCAGAGTTACAGATCAACCTACTGGGACCTCCTCCTCCTCCTCCTCCTCCTCCTCCTCCTCCTTTCTCTCCGTCTCCTCGCTCACATCATCTCTTTTCACTGCCTCCTTTTTCCTTTTCCTTCCTCATCCAGAGGTGGCATAAATTTTAATGACTGATTTGTGGCTGATCCGGAGGACGCGGGGGGGGTGGTGGATTCACATTCTCCTCGTGCCTTTTCATCTGGAACGCCGGGGGATCGTGCGGCTGGACGACTCCACTTCAGACCGTTTCGGGGGGGGTTTTAGTTTCTTTGTGTCATCCATAATGCATTTCACATAATCGCCGACGCCAACACAGAACACAGCCAAGGACAGAGATTCAGGTCAGCTGTGTGGAGCAGATTGAAACTTCATTAAGAATCAGACGTGTCATATACCATAATTCTCTTATTGTTATCAAATCAGACGGAAACCATTGGAGCAGCAGAGAGTTGATCCGTCTCTCCTGGAACTTCCTGACGTGTCACCGGCTCCGAGCTGCTTCTTTAAGTTCTAAATCACTGACATCACATCACGGACATGAACTTTCATTTCTGTAAAAAGCTCTGAAATCAGCCTGGAGCTGTTGAACCAGACTCAACAGTGAAGTTGTTGTTGTTGGACTGCTCTCAGCTGTGGAACGTAGAACCTGGCTGATACCGATCTTTCTGGGATAAGGATAAAAAAACGATTAGGGAGAAGGAATTTCTGATTCTCTGCCGATATATAAACATAAATAAAACCACATTTAAATTAGCTAGATCCAGATTCTTATTTGGATCTGCACCAAATTACAATCATAGATCTTAGTTCTGTAAACGTGTCTGATTGTTTTCATCAAGATTGAAAAGTTATTCCCTGAGAAAATGTTGAAAAAGACAGGAAGGAGGTGGAAAATAAAATTCCTGGATCTTTGTTGATCCCATTAAATGCATCTTTACCACAAGTTTCATGGTAGTTTCTGTGTAAGCCTGATAAATAACTAAGAAACCTGATGGAAACATAAACCCCCTGGCGAAGGTAGTTGTATTTACATTTCTGCTTTCATCCAATTCATCATTTAGTTCCCTGGAAGCTTTATTCAGCTCCTGCAGCTGATCTGGAGTCTGGACTCCGATGTGCACGTGTTAATGATCAGTGCACGTTCTCCTGTGGAACGTTCTTAAAGTCCCAGTCGCTGTATTCGTGAGATGTTCCTCCTCTGATCTGTGAAATGAAATCAATGTTGTGCCACCGAGCACGAAGATGTTTTATTATCGACGTCAGGGACACAAATATGAATCACACAGCGAAGAAAGAAAAGTGAGAACATTAATAATCAGACGACAGGATTAGAATTCCAAACCCAACGTGTCCTACGAGGGGGCGTCGCCGAGGCCGGTGACAGGACGGGGACCCGCACTGCAAGGGATTGTGGGTAAAAAGCAGACAGATGGATGAGAGATGAATTCTCGCCCTGATGTTTATTCAGATGCAGGAAACAGCAGAAGGTCAATGACGGTGTGGAGTGCTGACAGGTCTGTCGTGTTCCTCTGAAGTAAAGGTGACCTGTCACGACCACCGGTTAACAGAAGTGTTTACAGGCTCCGGAATCACATTGTGTGAATCCCCCCCATTATTCAGAAAAATGGATTTGCTTATTGTTGCTCCACTGCCGGCCACGTTTGACATTCACTGCGCCGGATGATTTATGTGACACCAAGAGGCTGTTTTCATATTCATCCACCAAATATGGAAAACGTCTCCGCGCTGACCTCAGAATCTGAGTTGTTTTTTTTTACTCGTGGGCGCAACAAAACGATTTTGTGACACATCTACTTGGGAGCCGGTCGTGTTCTGTGGTTGTGCGACTTTCACAGGTGTGCGATGTGGAGACTCGAAGCCTCCAGAGCACTTAACGGTGAGAATGGACTTTTCAGTGAAGTGGGAAACATCTTGTGTCCGGCAGCAAAAACCTTTTAAACTGAAGCTGCTCACGTATTCATATATTCCGAGCTTTTTAAATGAGGCAGAAGTGCTCGGTGCTGCCAGCGAATGTACAAACCTCATATTACTTTATGCCTCCGTGTTGTAAAAACCCACTTCACTGTGATTGTGTTTGATTCTAAAGGACTCCACACGTGTGTTGTTGGTTTGTCGAGCGGATGTCACCGAGCTCACTTCTGTGTTTACAGCACTTTGCTGGTTTGATTAAACCGAGAGGATTAAACTGCAGAAGAAGGAAAATGTCACTCGAAGCTGTTTTCAAGTCAAATGTAAATAAGATGTGAATAAGTGTACGTGCACATTACTGATGGAGTCTTGTGGTTGAGCCTCTGGTCGGGTTGGAAGGCTCGTAAATAACAATCCTGCTTTTACAGGGTTCTGGTTGGTGAGAGGAATTCTTAGAAAGCTTCTAATCTTTTGTATTTTCCTTGTGAATCACTTGGATGTTGTTTGCTAATCGGAGAGAGAACAATCTCCCTGTGGTTGAACCGGTCACCGCTCACTGAGACAACCCGAGTATAAACGTACCAGAATAAACCTTTTCACTGTGACTCATACGGACGAAAACAACCTCGCTGCGTCTCTGTGGAGGAGATCAGACCTTTTATGGTTCTGTTGTTGTTTGGCATCGAACACAAACTGTAAAACTACGTCGTCAGGATATTTTTAAAGATTTCATTTATTTAGTTTGTTCTGTTCAGACTCCAGTGTTTGATTTTTTTATAATCACCTCCTGTCTTCACGGACCGTCACGTCCTCAGGAAGCTACTGGAGGAGAGGCTTGGTTTGAAGTGACTGATTGACACTAATTTAAAAGATGAACCTGAGGATGAGCCGGATCTGTCTATGACTTGGATTGGCTGTTTGGTCGACCGTCCTGTTTACATTTCACATTTTCTTTTTTCTTTATTACACCTCAGTTAAGTCTGTTTCATTCTTGGAAGTTCTCCTGTTTCCTAAGTGAACATCTTGTTTCTCTCAGGAGGCGGAAAGTGTGAAGAAATATAAAAAAGTACGTGAGAGATTATGTATTTTCCATGCGTGTGCGTGTTTTCCTCACTAATTATAGATGCATGCAGGGAGTCTGTGTTTGCATGCGGTGTAATACACAATATAATGTGCCGGAGCTGTTATGATTATATAAGAAAACTAATTGGTTTGTTATACAAATCTCACGCACGCCCGTACAGCGTGTTTTCCTGCGTGGAGACCGGATCATTACATTTGTGCGGCACACGAGTCTGTGTCTTATTGTGTTGGGTTCATTTCCACGTGTGGGAGGATTGTTGGCGTTGATGCGAACGGCTTCCGCTCAGTGTCATTACTCAGCCGGCGAGCGGATGAGCCTCTGATTTGTGATTTGACTCGGAGGTGAAAGATGGCGTTTCAATCGTATGCACGTTCCCGTCCAAGGAGCAGGAAATCAATAATTGTCAGATTTGGTTTCCTGTCGGTTTTTGCAGGAGAAGGTTCAGAAGGCGAATAAAGAGGCTTTCGCTTTTCATAAGGAGCGAGTTCAACACGGCAGAAAGTGCAAAATGTAAAAAATCATTTATGACGGATTCACTTGACGTGATTGAGCTTTTGTTTGTGCTTCGGTTACGATGAAAAACAGTGACACCAACAAATCAATTTCACCAATGTTCACAAACGTCTTTCTTTGTTTGCATGAGACGCTTCGAGCAGGCGGTGAAAAGTGTTTTTGTGTGAAATCTGTGCATGTTTGTCTTTTTGTCCTTGAAACCAAAAGTTTGACAACAACACGTTGAACGTCATGTTTTCAGTTTCCAAGTTTCTCTTCTTGCTGCAGAAGGAGGAGAGATATTCATCAGAGGGGGGGTTTGTGTCGGTCACTCTAAATTAACGCGTTTTCCTTTTGAGAAGATTTTTTTTACTGACATGCTATAATCACACGGTGAGACATTAATTGCTGAACAGAGACACTGAACTAAGTGAAGCTACCAATTACACCAGCAGTCGCCTGAGTAGACCTGCAGAGAGAGTCGGAAAATGTTCTAATCACGGTGCCGATCCTAGAATCTGCTGAGCACCACAGATCTGAGGATCCTCGTGAGGCTGAACGTTCTCCTGCAGGTCCGACCACCCACGGCTGCATCTGGTCGACAAACAGGAGAAACACACACCTCTGTAAAATGAACTGATGCAAATATAGTGATGGCTCTTTTTTGTCTCTGTCCCCGTTTCTCTGCAGAGGCGGATTCGAACAGGATGTGGAGAACGGCCACCATCAGCTCCCTGACACCTGCCACGGTGAGATGGAAACACTTCTTCATTCCCTGTGATTTACTTAAGCAATAAAGAAAGAGGGCGGCGAGCTGTCGAGCGGCAGCGGATCCCGATGTCAGAGCGAGAGCGGCCACAAGTGATTGCGGACGTAACGAATTTCGAACGGAGAGAATTATGATGTGATTCAGTTTGTGCTGAAGAAGCTTGAGGAGGAGTTAGCCCCGATCACTGGCCACGCTGGAACACTGTTCTCAAACTTTGTCTTTTAATCAAGCGTCGGCTCAAAGTCGTTTTCAAGACAAAGGGTTTGTTGTGTGTAGCTTTTAACAGGACAGCCTCAACAACACATTAGAATCCAATGAGCAGCAGGAACATTAAACCAACAACTCACACTGATGATGTTGTGTTTTTCTGTTTTTTTCAGACGTCCTGGCGACAACACGCAAGCAGAACACGGCGCTGGATTCAGCGTATGGTCAGTGGACACGTCTTTTTATCTTTTCACCTCACAACCCCAACTGAGCACCGACGGGTTCAGGATTCAGAAGTTTTATCTCCGTCAGGAATAAGCATTTGTAATATTTTATTTTGATGTTCTGGAGTTTAATTTCTGAGCCTGGGTCAAACGAAAATTGTTTTATCGACAGTTTCTACACGTTATGTTGACAACCTGTCAGTAAATCAAAAACATGACTGGTAAAGTTATTGTGCAGTTTATGCAAAACTTGTATTTGGCGGTGAAACTTAGTCCTATACAATTTTTGGGTGGTTTGATTCCACAGGAAGTGAATCATCAAAATGAAAATGACTGTTAGGTATGTTAGTTTTTCCCTAAATAAGGTGCTAGCTTTTATGCTGGTGAAAAATGTTAACGCTTTTATTAAGTAAAACATAAAATAAAAATTACTTAGGAATAGGAAACATAATATTAACATGATGTATTTATGTACTTGAGATATCCTTGAATAACAAATGCCATATGGAACGACTCTTTCAATGTTACGTCTCGAATACATTAAAATATCATGAACTAGCTCTTAAATCAATTTCAGTAGATCATAATTATATCAACGTTTGTTTTCCCGTGTGTTGTAGTTTCTTCTCATGATCTTCCATGATGAGTTGAGGATCAGGTTTTCCTGGGACTCTCAAATATATTCAGATATATCTTTGTAGTCACTGCTCTTGAATGTAAAATCCTCGTGGTTCTAAGTCGTTAAAAGCTGCAGAAACCCTGCGTGTGGAGAGAAACCTCAGATTCATTCATTTGCATCCGTACAAAGTAAACGTCTCTTCTCTTTACTTTTAACTCTGGAGGTTACAGAAGCTGCTTTGCGGCGGCTGAATGGTCGGTCACCTCTCTCTCTCCCTCGGCCGACAGCTCAAACATTGAAGCCATTGTCTGAAGCATCGCTCCATTGATGGACCGGGAGCTCTGTCGGCGAGGCTGCCTAATGCCCTGTATCCAGAAGGATCATCATCCCTGTCACGTCCCATTACTCCTCCGCCGGCCACACCGCTCTGCCCCTGGCACGGCTGCAATAGGAATAAAAATGCAGCCAAGCTGGCCGGTGCCTCGGAGAAGATTGACGAGTAGCTGTTGGTTTCTAACGCAGAACATTCAGAGCCGGTCGTTCTCAGTCACAAAGTGTTCGTCCGGCCTCATTTGCTTTTCATCCGCGAGACTCAAACGCTCCGCCTCAACTTTTCGAGGAGTTTTTTCGAAGACTTCAAGTGTCTTTGTCACTGAACAAATGATGACACGGGGGAGTTAACGGCTGATCCGGCGCAGTGATTAGTGTCAGCGCAGCAGAGACCCGTCCTGCAGGAAGACGTCGGCCATTACGGCTCCGCAGAACCGTCCATCCTGTGTCTGATCCAGCGCCTCTCTCAGAACAGAGGCCACTCTGTCCGCCAGAGGCTTCGGATCAGACCCCCGACAGGCCCAGGGTCCCACGGTGCCTCAGTGGTGCGTGAAGCCGCTCGAGGAGAATCAGCACCCTGCTGGTAGCCAGACTTGATGAGGACGGATGCTTCACTGCTCTATCTGAAGTTTCTAACACACTCAGATTCCGTCTCAGTTGTTTTTTTGTGTTGTTTATATATTTTTTCGAGCTGATTCACACAAAAAACGCTTTCAAGTCTGTGCACTGAAGATCAATTATCAGCTTTCCTCCTCAGTAACGCTCCGTATGCCCGACAGAGCTGTGCTTCGCTCGCCCGCTCTACAAACGCTGGCACGTTCTCTCTCTCTCTCTCTTCCACGTCGCCCAAACAATCGCCGCCAGCAGAGAGAAGAGCTCGAGTCAAACGCTCGCCTGTGTCCCGAATCAAAAAGCTCCTCTGTTGTACATTCTGCATTCTGTTTTTTTTTGTTTTTTTTTACTGAATCAACAGTAAAAGAGAACAAACGACTTGAAGAATGAGAGCTGAAGTAATGATGTGGTCCTGGAGCTGTTGTCTGAGGCTCCGGGGCCAAACACCCCCTGGTGCTCGGTTTTAATTTGCCCGGCGCAGATGGCGAACTGACGGGGCCACTCGTTCACAGTGAGTGTTCTCTACCGGCTGGCAGAGAGAGAGAGAGAGAGAGAGAGAGAGAGAGAGAGAGAGAACGAGTCCTGCTCCTGCTACACGGGGTGTGAGGGCTGCAGAGTAAGAGCGCTAGGGCTTATTAGCGACGGGGCCCGAGCCAATGGCAGCCTGCCGCTCCCCGGCCCTCAAGGACAACAGAGAGCTAATAAAGCAATCGAGATGTGGAGTGTGTCATCAAGACAAATATGTTTGATAATACGAGGCCTCTGGCAGAGCGTTTCTTGGCGTGTGTTTGAGAAGACTCCGAATGAGGCCTCCACACGACGGAGGATCTGTGGGAGCGCTCAGCCTGGGTGAGGTAGTGGAAACCAGCGTCTGTTTCAACCAGTCTGTGAAAACACTTAGCAGAGAGGACACAGATCAGTTTTAATGGTGGACGAGTTCAAGGCTGTTTTAAAAAAGGAAAAGCAGGTGGAGGAGCTTCACTGTAGATTCAGACTAAAAGACGGAGACACTCGCTTTTCACGAGGGTGTTGAAATAAAATGTATTTAATCAGGAGTTTCATATTTAGAGATGACGCCAAACCCTTTGTAACAATTAAAATATAAGTCAAGCATGTTACAGTCATTAATTTGTGTGGTGTGAGATATCATTTTAATTAATCTGTTAATGTTGAGTCTGATCATTTCTGCACGAAAGTAAAATACACACAAGCCATTATTTAACAAATCCTGTGATGATTCAGCAATACAGAATAAATACATATCACAGTGGATATCATAACAAATATAAACAAAACATTCTATATCTGATGAAATATGGAGAGTCACCATAGATCTACATTCAGGTAGATGTATAGAGAAATATCTATAGACAACATGTTAAGAAACAAGATGATGGAGGAATTAAATAATTATTAAAATCTTCAGGAGCCTCAGTTATGGTCTTAAGAGCAGAGAGATGATTTCTCCTCCTCTGGATATTAGGTTGTTTCTGATGTTCTGAAATCCATCCTGAATAAATAATGTCTGTAGTGAGAAGTAACCGAGGGAGGGAGCATGTTAGAGTCCTGAAGCCACAGCAGCTTCTCAGAGAATGGTCGCGGGTTCGAATCCGCTGCCGCCCCGTGACCCAGCGTCTGTGTGTCATCCTGTCGCTCATCACTGCTCTGTGTGTTAACACGTGACCGTCTTCTCTCCACTCAGGACTCACCCTCATTGTTGTGCAGTTGATTGTCTCGGCTGATTCACATTTCACTAATCGCTCACTCTGTCGCCCCCCCCCTCCCTCCCTCCCTTCCCTCCCTCCCCCCCTCCCCCCCTCCCCTCCCCTTCGTCACAACCGCAGGGAAGACCACACCCACAAGCGCCAGCACAACCTATCATGGGGCGGCATTCCCAAAGGAGGCAGGTGACCCTGAAAGAGGTACAGGTCCTGATGGCCCTCCCCCAGTGGGGGAACAGGGGTCACCTGACTCGGAGCCAATCAGTGTGGAGATGGAGGGTAAGGGGGAGGGATGTGTGACCTCAGTGAACTCTGACCTACCGTGGTTTGCACTGCTGGGCCCCGAACGCCGTCTAACACCCTGACCACTAACACCGAACCAGAGAGAGAAGATGTTTCACTCTGATAGAAACGTTTTCATCCTGCACATCAATCATCCCCCCCCCCTGTGTTTCCATAGCGATGGGTTCTCACAGCTGATGGAGGCTTGGCAGCAGATAAATCCAACTCTTAATCATTTTTATTCTATTTGCTGTTTCTGGGCGAATAGTCGATAAAAAGAATCTGCTTCAGTCTGAGGCCGACCACTCGTGCACCGCGGTGGTTTGCATGTTGATGTGTGTGAATGTTCTTCCAGGGTGAAACATCTCTTTCATCTTCTCACTAACTCTTAACTCTCCAGTTAAAACAATCTCTCAGATCAGGCCGGCTGCTGATAACCGACTGATTTCTGCTTTTTAACCGCAACCCTCATTGGTTTCAGCTTCACCTGACGTGATGCTTGATTTCCTGTGCAGCTTCAGAGTTAAAGACTTGTGTGATCGTCATGTGAGTCGAGGCTGCAGCGCGCACACACACACACAAACAGACACACACACACACACTTTGTTTAGGTCGAGCCTGAAGAATATCATCCGGTTATTATCCCCTCATGTTCGACCATACGTCTCAATACAACAGCCGCGGACGTGCAAGATTTAATGAACTCAAGAAAAAATACTGCACCGCCTCTAATTAACTCCTCAAATCAACCTGAGTCTAAACCAGCTGCTCCCTGCTGAACTCTCCTCATCTTTTATTTAGCTCGTCAGCACACGCACACATTCCCCCGGTGTTTCACAACACACTCAAAGATTTCAGAAGCACAAACCAGGTAAAGTTTCCATCCCTCAGCGAGAAGCTTCATTTACATTTATCACTCCCACTGTACCCAGCACCTCAAACAGGCTTTTCCCCCGCTCGGCGAACTCAGACTTTGAAAGTTTAATTCACCAAAGTCATGATGTGAAGTTCAGCGTCGCTCCCACGGGACTCTGACTCATCAGGACTTCATCAGTCTGCCTGGAAAGAGTTTTCCTCAGATTTATAACCCGTAATCTAATGTAATATATTAAATCATATTCATACTAAAATTAAACCCCTTTTTGAGCTTAACTCAGCGATATTCAAATCCCCCAAAGAACGAGCAAAGCGAACAAAATGTGTACAAGATAAAACGCACACACACGGACGAGTGGTTACTACAAACACACTTTGATCAGAGACCTGAGAGATGGTGCAGAAATATTTAGTTCCTTCATTTCACCTCAAACCAATCAGACGTGAGTCGACCAAACGCCCTTCACACTCAATGTCGTCATATTTATAATGTCCACAGTTTTATAATGAACCAATCGAGCAGCTGCTATTGGTTCTCGTCCATAATGTTGTTACTGTCCATGCAGACTTCAAAGTTTAAGCTGCAGCTCTCTCTCACTCGGAATCTGTTTCCTGTGCAAGCAACATTTGTGAAACCTACCGCCATGGATTCAATCAATTCTTTGAAGAGTGTGCACCAAAGGGTAATGGGGTAAAGTCCCACCCTCCACAAAATGCCATCGTAAAACCGGTTCAGTCGTTTTTCTGTTATTCTGCTGTAAAAGCAGCGGATAACAATTAAAAGGTAATAAAAGCAAAATGCAACCAACAACATATACTTTAATAAAACAGCTTCACACTCCGGAAGCTGGGATCATCTTATTCATCACGTTTTCCTTATTATCACAGATGATTAATTGCCTGGTGTTTGCCGCTCTAAAGGTTATATTGTTAAATTTGCTGTTTGTAATTTGCAAAGTGACAAATGTCAAAGTGATCGAGTAAAGTTTCCCTCTGGAGGTGAAACTTTCACTTCACGTATTGTCCACCGCATCAAAGCCGGTGGAGTCCGGCCGCCCCAGTAAATGACATGACCTATAAAAGTCCAGCCAGTTCCTGAATATTTAATTACACCTTGATCTTTATAGGCCGCGCTCTCATTATTTCATACATTTTTAATGTGACACTTCGCACTCGTACTGATTAACATTACAAGTCAAAGAGCTGTTTAGCCGGGACTGGAAATGCAGGAAAATGTCTCTTTGACCCTCAAATAATCTCATAAAGGAAACGAGCTGCGCAGGGAGAGACAGAACTCAGGTTCTCCCCCCCCCCGGCCGTGACGCAGGTCTTTCTCTTTGCTGCTCAGATCGACAGGCACCAAGTCACAGGTCTATAAATCCTCAGTGGGTGAAAGAGGCGTCCAATCTCACAGCAAGACTCGCTGCCTGCAATTATGAGCCACTCAGGCTTAAATGAGAAAAAAAACCACAACAAATAAAAAGCAGCAGGGACCCGAAGCCGGGGGAATCGGACAAAGAGGTGAAGAGGAGGAGAGAGGGAAGATGAAGGGCGAACGAGAAACAGCCACACAATCTATTTCAGCCAGAGACTGTGGGGCTGCCGCTTCAATCAGAGGAGGCGGCTTGATAAGGAGAGGAGAGAGGAGCTGGTGAGGAAGCATCACAGCGAACAGAGGCGTCCTATCTCCTCCGCTTCCTGTCCATTCCTCACCAGATATCTGCTCTCGTGTCAGAACCTTCTGTAGACGCTCCGCGGCTCGGTCACAAATCTCCCCGGCAGCCGCCAGGTGGGCCGGCCGACAAGGCAGCGCCGAAATAAAACAACCGGTCGAGAGAGACAAGGTCACCTGAGGAGATTCTGAGGGAAACGCTGCCGTTAACGTTGGTAAATTGCTCATTGTTACAAAGAAAATTGACTTCGCTCCTTAGTCTCGACTCCAAATCACATCACTTTGCTGTAACAAAGAGGCAGCTCACCTACGAGCCGTCACTAACACACAACCTCCAGCCTTTATTTTGAGGAGATTGAGGACTTCGTTTAGGATTTCAATCGGCCCCTAAGTCGCAGTAATGAGGACTTGAGACTGGAAGGAGAGAAGATTGAGTAAGTAAAAGATCTGACTGGTAAAAAACAGGCAGGAGAGCTTAACAAGTGGTTATTAGGCCTGTTGCTTTATGGGAAATATTGTAAAACATTATTGACGCAGATTAAAAGATAAATGATCCGATGTCGTGACCTTGACTTTGACCTGCTGATGCTGATTTATCTCTCAGCCTCTAAACAGGCTCCATCCTCAGTGTTTGTCTTTGTGAGCAGATGTGAATTTAATCCAAACAGCTGTCGCCTCTGGTTATGTAACGACTCTGGTTAACGTGAAGAGTCGACAGAATCACGACCTGCTCGGTAATTAATGTGTTTTCAGCTCCGATGGCTCTTAAAGCAAAAAGCTGAGAAGATGAAGTGTTGATACTAATGAGAGCTGCTGCTGACAATCAATCAGTCAATCAATTAATAAATCAATCAAGCCGTTCACATAGAGAAGTGCACTGCAGGGTGGCTCTGATAAATAAAACAATACTGTAATATAGATTTAAGAAGCCTTAATAGAATTTAGAATGAATTAAAGTCAATAAACTTAGTAAATAACCTTTCTTTATGTCCATTGTAAAAAACGAGTGAGACCTATAACATTATCTGGAGTAAAAGTAAATCCAGCTCATATAGACCATAATAATAACTTTATAGATTGGTCATTAAGACACAAGCCCGGCAAAAATCAAGTAATAGCAAATATTGAAAGTCATGAAATTATTTTTAATTAAGTTTTGAGATAGAATCCAATAAAATAAAATTTGAATACAGGTAAAACCAGGAAAGGCTCCCTGATAAAAGTCTGTTCTAACAAGGGATTTAAAAGAGAAGACTGAGCTGACCTGAGTTTCTACTAGAATTAGTGTTTATGTGGCTCAGATATCGACGGATAAAAACCACACAGTGGAATATTGGCTGAGACGTGGGCGGCTGCATTCGATGGTTCGAACCCCAGTGAGAGATTATTGAGAGAAACAGCCGCGGTCAGGACGGGGAAAACCTCACAGCCTCCTCCAGGATCCAGTCTCCTCCAGGTTGTTTGCTCCAACTCTCCCGCCCTCCATTGTGATTTGACCTTTTCCCTGACTCCTCTGCTCATTTGGATGAACCAGTGTGTGTGTCTGTGTTTGTGCGTGTGTGTGTGTCTGTGTGTGTGGGACCAGAAAGCCGCACTAGCAGCTAATTTAACTGACGTGCACAGAGAGATGGCTCGATAATAGAATCAAGTGAGGCGGGTGTTTTCCAACTCATTAAAACTTGACAGGAGCCGAGCAGAAAGTGAACTCGGGCTGAACCTTCACATGAGGGCGGGGCATCGATGCCAGCTCGTTTTCCAGATAGTTATTTATACTTGTGAAGACCATGGCAACAGACACATCGTCTGGTCGAGCTCTGACGACACGTCCCCTCAAACCACCGCCGAGGTTTCTACTCTTCAACTCACATCAGCGACAAATCTCTACAAAATTACTACAAACGTTTTAAGGTTTAAATCGTGCGAATGTGAGGATGAAGTGCGAAAGTAAAAAAATGTGGACTGTAAATAAATATGGACGCATCCAAATTATCCTGGCTATGACAAACTTCCCTCCCTGAAAAATTTGAACTGACCCGAGAGGCAGCTAACGAAAGGTTTTAGTGCAAAAGTAATTAATCATAAAGAACCTTTCAAATATTTGAACTGGTGAACTGAAAACCCACAGATTTGATGTTATTACTCTCACAAACTTTTAAAGTACCTCCCTGGTAACATTTCGGGCACAGAACCTTCTTCAAACTGGTTTAACAGAACCATTGACTGTATTTAAAGATGGATGACGAGTCCCCAATACGTCTTATTGTACAATAATGAAGCCAAAATCAACTGTTGCTCTTTTAAAAACCATAAAGTGTATTTAATATTAACATCTTTAAATTGCTTTGACCTGACAGGATTCACTTAAACGTTTTAACAAAAGTCAGGGTGTGACACAGACACACACTCCCACACACACACACACCTCGGTCTCCCTGACTCACACTCGTGGTGCAATGATCATTAAAGGTCACGCACACACACTTTCCCTTCGCTCACCACCACTTTCCAGCAATCACAAGTGACATCATGCTTTTTAAAAACACACTCCACACTACGCCGCACAAACTCACCTCGACAACATTACACACACATACACACACACCGAATACTTCACTTTCCATCCCCGGCTCATTTTAATGGCTTTTACCTCCACGTGGTTCATGAGCGCTCTGCTCGGTGTCATGATGGAGAGCGATCAGCTGATCCACGGGGCCCGCAGTGATCAAACCTAACCCCTTACCCTTTACCCTCATTGACCTCTGGGGGGTGTGTCCCTCCAGCCTTTTACCTGCCTGTGTTCCTTCTCCTCTGTGTTTTAGTCGGACTAACCCTTTAGCTGCACCTGCCTCCTTTGTTGAATTCTCCCCCCCACTGACCCCCTTTCTCTCTCTCTACGATCGGCCTTTCTGGATTCACTGAGCTCAGGCGTCTGAGCGTCAGTTTCTCCGTCTCTTAAAGCAGCAGTTCACCCCAAAGACGAATCCACCAGGAAACCAGTGACTCTTATTAATGTTTTCCCTCATTTTCTTTATGTTTTGCTGTTTGTTCTTGATACTCGAAGCTAGAACACAGTGAATTGTAGAAGCTACAGAGCCGGACTTTGGCGTGGACTGTCTCTTTAAGCCGGTTGGTAAAGCCAAGACTCTTCCCCTGCTGCCGGTTCCTCTCCGATCAGATCAGATCATCGGCAGGTGGAGGCTTGCACCGGAACAGTTTTTGCTTTACCAGCCTCCGAATGGCAAATTAACAGCTAAAAACCTTTTTTGTTTTTTTAAGTTTCTGATGCAACTGCATGTAAAGAGGAAAAACAAGGACTCCACCCTGTGCATGTGCTCATCATGAGTTCATCAGATGTTCATTAAAAGGAGTTTCTTTTTCCTACTTGGTGACATCTCATCATGCAGATAGTTTTGGTTTCACATCGATCTGGAGATATCTGCAACGTCTGCCTCCTCCCCAGCGAAATCACATCCGTATTGGTAAAATATTGTCATCTATAATCACTTGGCTTTGTGCCGGTAGCTGTTTGTGAGTTGTTATGACGACACACCGCTTCAAATATGATTTTTAAAGCTTCAATCAGCACAGACATTCACGTCCATGTGCAGCCGAGTGGCGGCAGAGACGGATATCTCCAAACCTGGACGATCAAAACCAAAACTATCCTTTTTCTCTCTTTGCTTTTTCTGTGCAGCTCCTTGAGTAAAACCTGATTTTCCCTTCAAAGCCCCGACCGGGTTCAGACAGTGTGGCGCTGATTGCCAGATGCCACCTCACACTTAATTTACCAGCATTCAATCAAACCTGTAATGAAATCCATTCTCTGTATGCATCGGCACACCTGGAAAGAAATGCACCACTTTTCAATTGGAAAGGATCTGTTAACATTACACCGTATCACCTTATAGCTCCTGCGCATATATTACACCTCATCCAGTTGGCTGAGCACTGAGGTGGAATATTATGCAAATTCCTAATAACAAGTGTACATGATTGAATTCACTCAGTCAACAGCCAGAGTCCTGCACACACACACACACCGCTTTTACTCAGTGTGTGTGTGTGTGTGTGTGTGTGCATGTGACGCACACAATCACGCTCTGTCTGTTAACCACGTCTGTCAGCGACAACAGACGTCAGGAATTAAAACTGTCAAATTACTGAAACTGACAGCGATGAGCCAGGAGCTCTGCGTTTCACCCGGACTTGAAAAAAAGGGAAAATTATTCATTTGCTCCATTCCTCGACCTCAGGGCGTCTCCCAGGAGTTCAATTGTGTTTTTTATTATTTATTTATTTCTTAGTGTGGAAGAAATGAATCTTCAACATTAGCATGAAACTCGGGGCCATTTTGTCTCCTTGACTTCTCGTCGGGATGGAGTATCCATTAAGGGAACAATAACATGCTCTTGTAAACTCGTGGAAGCAGAAAGTAATTTGGAGGCTATTCTGAAAAGTATCTTCACTTGACGTACAGAAAAAGAAAAACCGAGAAGACGAGTTGTTCTCAGGTTTGCAAAGTGTTTAAACGCACCCTTGAGGAAAGTCTGATATAATGGAAAAGTCATACGCTAAAGAAAAAGTTGTCCCGTTTAAATCACTTTCGTATCTGACCTTGATTTCTAAAAGTAGCTGTTCCCTCGCAGCAATGTTTAAAATTCCGACATTGTACAGTTCAGATGCTTTAATGTCCTGCGAGAGAGAGAGAGAGAGAGAGAGGAATTCCTTCACCACTGAGGAAGCTCCAGACTTCAAAGTGCTCAGATTGCCGGTAATTGGTGTCAATGAAAAAAAAGAAGCTTATGGCTGCTGTAGTGTTAACGAAGCAGATTTTTGGGTTCTTGCAGAGACAGTGGCCATTTACTTAATCACTTACTGTGGTGATCACTTCCATTGTAATTAGTTTTTCAGACTCAACTTAATCACCTGCAGGGAGGGGAGGGGGAGGGGAGGGGGAGGGGGGGCACTTCACACATAACAACAGACAGACTTTATTTCCCTTATGCCAAAAAAAAAGAACATCACCAATTAGTAAGCTACAGCTCAGGCAGCAGCGCGGTGTAGGAACCTGTTTACGTAACCTGCCGCACCGTCTATTTATATCGATGGTGGATGCTGAGCGTTTCTCCTTCTGCGGTGGTGGAGCATCCATCCATCTATCCATCCATCTATCCATCCATCTATCTATCTGTGTGGAGCAGCACCAGGTTGTTCTCCCACCACATCACAGCAGCAGAGCTTCAGAGCAGCAGCAGAGTGATGGTCTGTCACCGAGCCCGTCACGTCTGCCTCTCACTCCTCCTTCAGACGAGCTCCTCGCACATACATTCGCTTGTTATCTCCATCTCGCTCCCTCTCTCTCTCTTTCTGCTCCGTGGCTTTCATCCTCCCTTTGCTCTGCTCCTATTGATCTCCCCGAGTCCTCCCTCATTCACTCCCCCCCTCTTCATCGCCAGTTTGTCACCAAGGTTGAGTTTTTCGTCCCTTCATCTCCCTTTTCTTTTCTTTCCCCTGGCTGTTCCCGTCCCTCTCCCTCTCCCCCCTCCCCTCCCCTGACTCCACTCACGCAGCCCATCTGTCTTTTTACCTTTTGGCAGACTTGGGTTTCTCTATATTAAGCCTTCGCTGGGCTGAGAGCGCGTTGAGTCGGCACAGAAATACAAAGAGACGCTTTTAGAGACGGAAACTTGACTCTTGAACCGTGTAAACGTGGAAGGGAAGTTAAGGTAAGCGTAAAGCTGCGTTAATTATCGCTTCTACATGAGGTGACGATTTTCTCCTCGTCACCTAACTTTATAATAAAAGTACTCGTGAAGTTTCAAAACCCCAAAATGTTGAGTTTCCACGAGCTGGTGAAGCACGGCGGAGAAAGCCAAGACGTTGGCCGCCGCCTCCTGTTCGCCGCCGAGCTGCTCGCCAGGCTGTCGGTATGATTCACCGTGAAATGATCTGACTGTGACCGGCGGCACCGTATGTCCCAAACACCCGATGATTGAGTCATCCGACCTGCTGGTGAAGCATGTTGTGACAGGTCGTTTGTCGGCTCTGGGTTTGTTTACCTCTCGCCCCCCCCCCTCGTCGAGCCACTTGACTCATTCCCCCCTCGACCGGGAGGACGCCCTCAGCCGCCTGGTAGCCGGAGGTCAGGCAGGGCGCCATGGTCCAGAGGGAGCAGATGAGTCACAGGTACCAGAGAGCTGCTGGGGCGACAGGAGGCAGAAACCACTCTGAGATGGAGGCTCGGGCCGGGACGCTGCTCGGTCAGAATCCAAAACTCAGAACTGTGTCTTTGCCGCAGAGCTGATTGGCAGCCGGCGTTATGAGACTAAAGAAAACTGTCCAAGAATAAAAGAGGAGGCTTTAACAGGCTCACTGCTGCACCACTTTTGATTGCCTCTCCCACTGGGATTGCAATTATGATTTATGACTTTTTAATGTGGTCATAAATCCAGGCAATCATAAGAATAAATGGCTAAAAAGTGAGTATTTTTAATTGGAAAGCTCTACTCAAAGCTTTATATCCAGAAAGATTAGATAGTGGACTACAGAACCTCTGTGGGGGGGAACGGCAGCAAATCCTGGCTAGAGAATGAACGCAATGATACACGATGATGAGATATTAATCCTCGACAAGCACCTGCACAGACGTCTGCCTCCGGATAACGACGAGTGAAGAGAACTTCACAAGTAACTTCAGGATTTAAACGATAAGCTTTAAACTGTCGGCCGGGAACTGTGTACACGCAGATCGGATCAAACCTTGGTTGGATTCAGATTCTTCCCTCGTCTCCTAATGAGATTCAGTCAGATTAAAGCCGCGAGGACGACAGGAGGCAAACGGCTCGTCTCTCCGTCTCATGCCTTGTGGTGTCGGGCGTCTTTCTGGGCTCAAGGAAATTAGATTTAGTTTTCACTCGTTTGTCTCTCGAGGATTTCTAATGAGATTTGACTGAAATCGAACGGCTCTGATCAGATTTCCCTCCTCTGTAATATCCCCTAATATTTTCCCTCTAATCAACACAGGAACTCTGAGGAGGAACCTCTTTGACCCTTTTGACTTAGTCATTACCTTTTAATAATGTTCACCCAGAACTCTGCGTTAGGTTTTCAAAACGTCCTTTGCATGAAGTAGGAAATCCATCCAAGAGGTTTGTCTCGAAGGGATCAAAGAATTAAGTTTTGGAGAATTTGAGTTGTTTTTGCAGCTTCGTCATGTAAAATATATCCACATAATTCTGAGCTCATGGCAGGAGCGATCAATCATCTGGCAGAGTTGGATGATATTAATGATTCTGTGACTCTCTGAGCCAAAAGCCTCCTGTTACATTTTCCTGTTATCAATATATCTCCACTTCACGATGAACTGTTTATCACCATGGAGAAAACACTCTGTTAGATTCCATCCATAACTCCAGAGATGAATTTCTATGCCGGAACTATTCTGGACCCGAGAGCCGTCGTCCTGTCAAGTCCGGGTCACTTAATTCAGGGGAAAGATTAAAATCTGCTCCTCTGAATTATTGAGCCGATCTGCTCTTCGCTCGCCCACCGATCATCACCCTCGTCATCATCACTCTGAACATCTTAAGAACTCATCAGCGAGGCCCGATTCAGTCATCATCACTTTCCATTTGCATTCCTCATCGACGCTTTCTCGAAGCTGTCGGATTTAACTTGTTTTGAACACCTGCATGTCTCCCCCCCCACCCCTTCCCCTCTGCGCTGCTCCATCTTCCCCCCACCACCACCACCACCACCCCCCCCCCACCACCTCCACAGACTAATCAGTTTCACAGAATTTGTCATTAAGGGCGGAGAGGAGGGCCTGACACCACAGATGGCGGCAGCCTCTTGCAAATGAGCTCTGATTATAAGAGGTGGCAGGTTTCACTCTTCTTATCATCGCTGCCTTTCACGCCATTAGGCAAACGCTCTGCTAGGGTCACATCGCCCAAGGACATTTACACGGTAGATTTACCTCAGCTAAGTGACCTTGTGTCTCACAGACTGTCCCCCTCGGCTTCATTTTGAAAGAATTTGACAACCTCATTTGGGTCCGTGTTGGCAGAGGCGTCACACTCGGTGAGCTATTGGCCGGTGCTGTTATATTTGGCTCGTTCATCACGCCAGGTGCTCGCGCCCCCGATCGCGACACTGGAAAGCAAAGTCTGTGAAAATGATATCAGGTTCCTGCTGCTCTGCTCCCATCAATATTTAAAGCTGTAGCTCATTTCAGAGTTGATTTCTCGCCGACCGGGGAACTCTCAGTCTCCACCAGTCTGTGGGGAGAGCACAGGTCCGAGGAAGTCGGTATTGATCTATTAACAGTGAAGGGGAAGGGAGCAGAGAGCTGAGTTCAAACACCTCTCCCATGCTGTTTCTCACATCGAGAAATCCCTCTCAACGCAACCTGTCTCTCCCAGCTGCTACTTGACCTACATTAGCTCCTGAATGTTTGTTTTGCTTTTTCTCTTTCGGCTCAGTCTGAAAAGCTCCTTACCTTTTTCTCAATCTTTTTCTGTTGTCCAGGTGTGAGGCGGCCACCAGACCTGGAGAAGACCAACCACAGTGTTCATTACACGCTCCTGATCGCGTGTGTGTTGGTGGCCTTCGTCCTCGGCGCCTTTCTCTCCGGCTTCCTGGTTTCCTGCTACTGCAACCACTCAGGCCACAAGACCAAGAAGCTGGCGAAGGATCCCGAGGCTCCGATCCCTCACGCCCTGTCCCTCCGCAGCCTGGCCAAGCTCAACGGCCTCCTGGACAGCCAAAGTAAGGATGACAAGCTGGAGGTGTCATCGCCAAAGATCTACAATTCTTTCTTCACCAACAGCAAGGAACATCACCCCCCAAGGAGAAATGGCCACCATGCCATGACAATGGGAGACCTGGTTCACCCCCACCATCACCACCTTCACCACTCCTCAGAACTCTCTGGTCTGCCGACACCCGACTCGACCCCAGAGCTTCCCATCAAGAGCATGAAAGCCTTCAAGAACCAGTGGGAGAAGAACCAGAATTGCAACAATGCCAAAGACCCAAAGTCCCACTGCGGTGGCTCCAGGCCCAGTTCAGCCCTGCTCCACCAGCAGGTCTTCCCCTACTCCCACAGCCTGTCCAATGGGCAGCCACTGGTTGGGGGTCACCTCCTTTCGGACGAACGTAAAATCCACAATGTTGAACGTGTGCTCTCCCAGCAGCCCTACCCTGGTTACTCGCAGAAGGTGATGGAGGTCACCTCGCTGGATGAGCTCCTGAAGCACATCCATGATGCAAGCAGCAGTAAAAACTCCCAGTTAATGAGCCCATCGGGTCTGATGGCCAGTGGGGGTGGAGGCCACTTAGCCTTCGCCAACCGAATCCAACCTCAGATCCCTGAGACAGAATCTGCCCCCTACTACAGCTCATCAACTTTACCTCGAGACAGCCTTACCCGACGCATGGATGTTCCTCCGGACATCCCTCCACACCACCAGTCCACTCTTGAGAGGAGGCACTCCTCCCAGAGGCACTCGCTGATCGCTGCAGCCGCCAAGATGCCAGGTGGAGGTGGAGGAGGGGGAATGATCCCTCGCCAGCACAGCTTCAGCCAACGAAACGGTGGCCCCCACCAGCCACCTCCCCTCCTGGCACGGATGAACTCAACAGGCAGCGCGTGCGAGGTTCACTACCCCCTGATCCCCAACGGGTACCTGGCGCGCCAGCACAGCTACGCCGGAGAGCAGGAGGTCCCACACAGGGGCGCCATCGTCCGCCGGGGCTCCTCGCTCAAACCCGACGTCCCTCCCAAACCTTTGTTCATACCTGCCACGTCCCCGGTGAACCAACAGGGGAAGTTCAACTACTGAGGAGGTTCTCTCCTGGACTAGAGGAGGTTCTTCCTCTTCGGGTCTTCTCAGAGGACATTCTCTTTGAAGGACTCCAGTGGGTTTGAGGTTGCAGACCTTGACAACAGAACACAACCTATCACGTGACAGCCAGTGTCACTGTGGACAAAAGCCTCAACCAAACTTGTTTTTTCCCACTCTTTTTGTCCAGCGAATATCTTTGTACCATATTGGTATTGCTCAGCTACTTGCTTATTATAGAACCGCTGACTCGGGTGACGTGACGCCACCTCCTTATATTAGGCTGCCAATGTCCTCAGTGTGGATTTACAATGCAACTTACTTTTTGGACACATCGATGTTGGAAAAACGAAACTCATCCGTCATCTGGAACACTTCAAAGCCGGAGGCTCCTGCGATGCGTAGATTCAGGCTTTTGCTTAACCTTTCTGATGTAGTGTTGGTAACCAGTCCCCCCCCCCAGCCCCACCCTCGAATGTGTTTATATTATGCATGTGTGTGTATATATATGTGTGTTTATATCCACACCGTATATGTATACATATACATTTGCAGTATATGTAACCTGTGGTGAAAAGTCAGCAAATTCCCCCCCGAAAGTAGTTATGTCTTGGCCTTACTATACTCTTTCATCTTTGGGCATATCAAACGACCCCGCACACTCTTAAGAAGTATCTTCATCATGCACTTCATCAACACAACTCATTGTCACGTTGGCAAAAAAAATAAACAACGAACCAAATTTGTTTGTGTTGACAAGAGAAAGGAAACACTTCAACTCAGCAGCTACTCTTCTTTTCTGTCCCTGTTCCAGCAGATGTCAGGTCAGCAGCGACCGAGTCGGGTCCATTTAGGTTCCTCCAGAATGTTCCTATGACATTGGTGCTCCACAGAATTCAGAAGGTTTAGCTTCCTCTGCAGTGGAAGAAACACAAAAAAAAAGAAATACTGTATACTCAAGTGACAAGACAAACACACCACGCCACCTGGCAGAGTGAACACTACACATAGAACGGATTGCAAGTATTATAATTATTAACTTTGTGACTATTGGTTGTAAATAAAGGAATAATTACTAGCCAAATTTTAACTGTATGTGTAAATGTGTGCCTTATTTAATAATAGTGTGTGACATGGGGGTAGGGGTTAATGCAAGGGGCTCTGATGGACACTATGCTCCAGTATATTGTTGGTGTTTCATTTTCTATGGTCGTCAGTACGTGTCATACAGTATCTATTGTATATTTGAAGAGTTTCATTCCAGAATGAATTTTGTCATTTAAAAAGTCGTCTGACAAACTGGTAACTGTGAATATGATTGTAACACTTATTATTGTATCATATTTTATGTTATATCTTGAGTATATTGAGCCTTTTTTTTTCTTTTACAAAGGAATATTTTACAAATTATCGTTTTTTTATTTTCTAAGATTGATGGAGTTTTGGAATGAAACCCTTCATTTCGCTTTGTTGTTTTGTTTTTTGTTGTTATCTTTGCATCCCAGGAGTGTGAGCCTGCAGAATGTTTTTGGGAGCGTTATGTGAAGCGAGTGTGAGACGGTCACTTCCCCCACTGGTGCCATTGTTATTTTTCTTTTAGAAGTAGTGTTAGCATCTCTTTGGAGTTCTGCAGTAGAAGTTCACGGTTCCTCTGAAGCTTGACCTTCAGACCTGGATAAAGCAAAGATGTTGCTCCAGTTACTTAATTTCTTATTCAGAGGAAGAAGACGATCTAGTTTTGGTTTACATGTGGGATGAGACATGAGTCTGGACACGATGGACGATTCTGACAAACCTGGGTCACCGGGCGTCAACATCAACAGAACAGGAAGCAGATATAGTTTTTTGTTGAGCAAAAATTTTAAAACCTGGAGAAGTGCAATGAACATCGATCCGACAAGTTGAGTTTGTCTCTTGGGTCGATTCTTAGGAAGCGATGGTGGACCAGGTTCCCCGGCGGTCGCTATGCAGAACATCTGCTGAGGTTTTCCTCAGGGACGATGTCAGTCAGAATCTTCAAAGCCACAGTCGAGTGGAACCGTGATCAATTCTGTGAACGCAGCCCTGCGCCAGTCACTGTATCTGAAAGGGTTTTGTATTGATTTGAAATCTCCCCAAAGCTCATTGGACCCAATGTAGAGTTGATCATTCATCCAGTTAATGAAGGAGAATATAACTGACCACACACTTTGTTCTTCAGGGGGAAAGAAGTAGATTTAGATTTTCAAACAACAAATATAAAACATGCAACTTTGTTTTTGAAGGTCCCGCCCGTAATGTTCCATAAGAGGAGCTGCTGCCATGTTTGAAGAGTGTGTGAGTTTTTCTTTATCTGCCGGTGACAGATTGAATGAGAAAAGAAGCGGTGTCGCCTCTGACGTCTGAATCAGTATTTGATTTGGTGTAAATACTTTCTATCTGGACGGGGTCTCATGGATTCAGTATTGTTTTTTCTTTTCTGTTTGATTTTCAGACTGCGCCTCTTGAATTAATATGAATTTGGTCTCACGGAAAAAAACCATTGTATGTCTCTTATACTAGGAATAAAAATGCAAAAACATGACGTGTCTCACTGGTGAATGTGTCAGAATGTAAAGTCTCCAGGTGATTCATGAGGGGTCAACACAAACACAACTTTCTGACATTGTGTAGAGTTGGAGTGGAGTTGTGTAGTGAAGGGGTGGAGCCTGCGGGTAAAGAACACAACGTATAAATGCTGCTGCAGAAATCACATGTGACATCACATCAACACAGGTGTCGACCATTATCACCAAAAGCTCTTGATTCTTGTCTTTCCAAGTTGACGTCTTCATCGTGGTCTTCCATGTGTGTGGCTCCTCTTCTTCATTTTTAGATATTTGTTTGAAATCAGTTTTGCATCGTCTTATAAAAGTCATCAAGAGGCCAACCGCCCATGGTGAATCCTCAGTATAATATCCTGCTGTATTAATATTTAATTTCAGAGATTTGGTTCATCAGTAGGGTTCAGTTTGGTTCGAGGGCCCCTGGCAGCGTTTGGTTCCGGACCTCCAAAGTCCCTTGAAAGACTCTTATGACTGTGTTAGTTGTTTGCTGCTATCAGAGTGTTTGTCTGTCAGGATGTTTAAAAACCACAGTTCCCTGCTCTATTACACACATTTCATCCAAAGCGGATCTTTTAAAGGCTTTAACAACATCAGCGAATGTCATCGGGTTTAGTTTCCTTCAACAAAGAAGAGCCCAGAGCCACGAGAGGACACAGCTGGAGTAAACATCCAGGTCCTGCTGCCGAACAGTGGAGGAGTCATGTCCTGACCTAACCCCTGATGAGAAGACTAACAAGGACATTTCAGTTTGTGCATTTAAAAACCAAGTGGAGACATAATAAGAGTTAGAACTCAAACATACCTCAGGTCCTTGGCTCTAATTACAGTTATTCTGGAGACAGTGTTCGATTGGAAACAGCTCGAATGAAGACATTAAGATTATTAACAGGACTCCGATAGAAGCTGAACGAACCTGTCTCCACCTGGTTATGAAAGTCCTATCAAGGTTGTGTCCTGCTTCTAAATTGAATACTTCTTGGAAATAATAACCAGGAAGTAAAGAGGGAAATGATAACTCTGTATAATAAAGCAACATAGAACATGTACAGGGTCCAGCCGTGCTCATTTAGAAGCTCTAAGTGCTTTTCGCTCTTGGACAAATGTTTCACTTATCTTTTTCATCCTGTGCGACCTGCGGTGAAATGTCCGGGACTATTTCAGTTCATAATCCTGTAATCATACCTAGAACATAATGTTCCTCCAGCTCAGCACATGTATATATAATAAAACCTTTTGCATATGTAGATTGAAAAATTCACTCGACCCCATGTGGAGCACCTCGACGCAGACATTGTTCTCATTAAGAAGAAATCATTTACATTTATTTTCTGCTTCAAGGTCTGTTCGTTATGACAAACGGATTTATTATATAAACAGAAAAGCCTCCGTGGCGAAGGACACAATGCTGTGAATTCTATCAGGTTTATTTTACACTTGCATTTTTCACAACGTTTTGTGCAATTCACGTATCATTTTTTACAAATGATGGTTTACGGACATACAAAAATGTTTCACGTACAGTTTTAGCATAAGCTACTAATTAATAAATTCCAAGTAGTGTTGGCTAATCAGAGCAAAAATACTAAACTGATATCAAGCCGTTAGAAATCAGTAAAATCTGAACCTTGAAGCCCCCACGGGATTTTGGTCTCTTCTCTTAACCTATTTGAGTCGTTATTATACACAATAGAAGTTCTTCTCTCTTCTGAGTGATTTTAGTTTAAAAAAGAACTATAAGAAAATCCCCAAAGATAAACCGGCTGCATTCAACGTGCACTCAGAGCAGTTTACGGTGCAGTTGACATTCAACCGAACTCACAGCGCTTCTATCAAGCATTATGTTTTTCAGTGTGGAGTAGAACTGGGGTTCAGTGTTCAGCCAGGAATCGAACCACCAACCCCCTGATTATCGGACGACCCGCTCTACCTCAGAGCCACCGGTGTGAAGAACGTGGTGACTGCAGAGTGTGTCGTTGAGGTTTCACTCTGAGATCATATTGTCAGTAGAAGGAGTTCATTCGAGTTTCAGGGTTTTGTTTTGCTTCCCTGTAAAGATCCATTTTTCAGAAGCTCCAGTCACGGGAGACTGATGAAGACAAATCTCTGATGTGTTTACAGAAGTGAATCTGAATTCAATTACCAAGATACTCTGACTAATAGACTCCACACAGGCCGTTGCATAAGAGACAATAAACATCACGGCGTGAACTCACCCCGACAGCGAGTAAACAGCCGGGAGCTCCAGGGTCGTGTGGAGACACATTTCTGCAGAGTCTCCGTCTGCTGGTGGAAGCTGTGTCTCAGAGACCTTCAGTTTGAATCAGCCCTCCGGAACACAACACAACACAAGACTCACATTATAATGTTGTTTATGAACAAAAAGTTGTCATGTTTTGTGTCTCATCTGGGATAACAGTGTTTGAACATGTTAGGCCTCTTCTTTGGGATTGAAGGGACTGAAAACTATCTCAAGAATATCAGCTCTGTCAGTTATAACCCCCCCGTCCAACAAACCTGAAAAGGCAAATCACATAAAACCGTTTCCTACAGTCGCAGTGGGAGCTCAACGCACACTGCAACACGTTTTCTATTTGCCGTGTACGTGTTGTCAAGTGTCTGTTCCATCTGTTTTGTGTATTTGCTCTTTGTCTTCTCACTGCAGTTGATTGCTCCACAGGTTCCCTCAGCGTGAAGCCAGAGACGTCGGAGCTGAATTCCTCTGTCACGTCCATCAGTTGATTCTCCTGTAAATGCATCAGCACCGAGAGGATCTGGGATGAACCGGTCGAGACGTTAAATCAGAACGATGCTCTCGTCTTAATGCATCCAGTGAAATGACTCTGATGGCTGCTGAGTTTGACCTTTTAGCCAAAACAGTTCCACTAATGAGGTGATATCGATTAGTTTATACAATTGTCCTCCCCGCAGTCTATTAGATAATCATGTCTGTGTGTGTCTCTGTGTGTGTGTGTGTGTGTGTGTCTGGAGGAGATGACGGAGACGTGTTTGTTGCTGGTGCAGATTGAACCCAGGCTGGATAATGGACGGCGATTAGCTCCTGGATGACTTCACAGGGGAAACGTCATTTAACTGAAGCATCGAGTCTGGTTAATGTGTTCAGGGGGGGACGTGAGGGATCAAAGGTCAAATTATACATTTTCTTGATGTAGAGACTGATTCCATACGCACTCATTACAGACGCCTTGTTCTACATGATCTGTTTGTCACGTTACAAACTATAGAATGATTCTAAACAGCTGCTGAATGAAGGTGATGGTTGATACACTCATGATTTAAAATGCAGCACATAGAGAAAAGCTGAGCTGCTTTTTAAACTTGATGGTTTGAGCTATCGTTCCACAAAAACTGATTATAATGTTTCCAGTAGAAATTAAGTAACGGACATTTGATACTGATTCAATAAGTAAAAATAGTCTCTGACATTTATTGTATAAAAGGCAAAGTTTGTGATGTTAGTGACAGTGAAACGGTTTTAATCTTTCTCTGTGATTTTTGCTCTCATCCAGGATCCCAAGCACAGTTTCAACTGAAACCTGAAACTGGAGCGACTGCGTTTCCAAAACACTGATTCAACATCGTGCAACTTTGGAGCAAGTCTGACATTTATCACTTTGTTTCTGCTTTCTGCTTTTTAATCTGGAGCAATTCAAAAATATTTTGATCTCTAATCCAATTATTGTCTTTGACCTCAGAAAAAAGGAAACGGGGACACGGTGAGAAATCTGCTGGTTGTGACTGACGGGGAAAAAACATTTTCCAATTACTGTACCCGGCCTCCTACCTCCTTTAATCTGTCCGACCGGCGACTGCAGGTTTCTTTTACTCCTTTAAATGGGTTTCTGTGTTGCCAGCCGCTCCAGCCTGACCCCCCACCCTCTCCAGCCTTTAAAGAAAAACCATCTACGCTGGAATCGTGGCATGTTCCTCAAAATGACTTTCTATTCCCCACGTCTGAGCCCCGGCTGCTGCTCGCTGACAGACGCTATCACAATTCATTATGTCTGTGCTGGAGCAGGCAGCAAAGGGCCGGGGAGAGAAGGTCTCTCCATATTTCACTATCGAGACCTGTCAGGGGAATAATCACTGACACTGACATGTAGCTTGTGATTCTTTCTTCCGGTCGGTCCTCTCGTCTGTGCGGCAGGCATCTGTCCTGAAAACACTGATCCTGGTTTCAGGGACACATGTTCTGTCCCGTGTCCCTGACGTGGAGTCGTCTTCCTGTCCTCCGTCAGCGTGTCGGGGAGGATTTCTCCAAGGCTGCTCTTCATATTCTCATCCATCGCTGCCTCCGGCCTCTGAGTGAAGCTCTTACCGGCTCTTTCAACATGCAGGGGAAACATGGAGGCTGGAGGGGAACAAGCCAACGCTCCCTCTCTAATGTTCTGTGGGTTAAGAGACATTTTTTATTTATCAGTAACATTTACTGAGGCCAAGGGACTAGTATTCCAATTTGAGATTAAACAGCACAGACCTGGTTATTTATGAATTTGTATTTTGTTTGGAAATTAAAATCAGGATTCAAACATAAAGAACTGATCCTCTGGGGAACAGAATGGGATCCGAGTGTCTTTGATGCTTTGTCATTAAACGTGGTCTCGGAGCAGAGTTCTGTAGTTTTTAATCTTCATCTTTTCACTCAGGCTTCGTTGGGGCCACCTCGGCGCTCCGGGCCTCCTCTGGGTCACGTGAGAGAAGCTGCGTTCCCTGCTCGCCCCCAGGCCTCGACTCAAAGGATCCCAGAGAGAGCCTCATTAGAGTGGGCATTAATTAGAGCTCGTTAAACACTGCGGCGCGACTTTCATCTCATCCTGTGACGGATACGTCTTCGCTGAAGTTGACGGTGAAGGAAAGTTTTCAGTTAAGTCGGATCGCTGCCTGTCAGGATGGATCGTGAGACGCAGGGTGAAGGAGTCGGGCAGAACTTTCCTCAAGTTCCTTCTTCTAATTAACTTGTCCGGGCTTTGAAGTATCGTGTGTGTGAAGTGTGTGTGTGTGTGTCTGACAAGAAGAGGGATGTCGACATGTGTATGTGTCACTGTCCTTTAAACGTTTGGTCTCATTTGACGAACAAACCGACAATGTGAACGTCTTTCTAAATGTCCTCATCTTGTCTGTGGCTCTTGGCCTGAAGCCCAGTGGTTCGTTCTGAAGACACAGACTGAATCCAAACATCCAGAGGAGCTCTCCGGGTGAAATGAAATCGAAGGACCGTCGGAATCTACAATCCATCAGGTCCACGAGGAGCCTCAGGTCTGTGGAGAAGCTGCTCGGGGTGAGACGTGGTTTGGAAATCTGTGGTGGCTCTGAAGTTCAAATCCCAAAACACACAACAAACACAGTGCAGCCATCAAATCAGACATTAGCCTTGTCGATAGCAGGAACCTAACTTTTCTGTTAGAGGTTAATGTCGTTGTGATTTATTTTTGTAGCCATCGGGTCTATAACTTTATTAATGTGCTCAGGGTTCTTGTTGCACTCACACACAGAATCAGTCTGAATCCTTCAGATTTGTTCTTTATCTGCAGTTTGGTTTCTCTCCATCTACGGTGCAGCGCTCGTCAGCCGCTGGTTTATTGTTTTCTAATATTAACTTTGGAAGCTCGTGTGAATTCTGAGCTTATCTGTTATCTGTTGTTATGGTTACTATGTAAAGCAGCAGAACCTGAGTTGCCAACGTCAACATCATTAATAACCATTTAGAGAAATACTCCGAGGTCAATTACAGCCTCTGGGATTTCAGTTAGTCATCGAGGAAACACGTGAAGTCCAAACTGTGGCCGAGCCCTGAGGTGGCTGCAACATGCAACTCCACCACTAGATGTCACTAAACCCTACACACTGAACTTTTAACACTTTTAGAGTTTCGGTGTTTTAAAATGCAGCCCCTGTCCCGACCTCGACCCCGCTGTCTTCACACTGCCCGGTGTTTGCATCATGACTCGATCTGTCGAGGAACTGAAATCTGTCCAAACCGGCCGGTTTCCAGTGTTTGAAGTGAAAAGCATCGATTCAGCAGGTTTTACGTCTTTCAACTAATGAAGCTGCTGCAGCCAGAGAGTCGGGGGCCCGAGCGCCGTGACGTCTTCAAATTCAAATTAATGATCCTCTTTTTGCTCATGATGTTGAGATAAACACTGGAACTTCAAGTTTTCAAAATACATCTCACTCAACAATGTGTCAAGCTGAGTTTGAGGAGACAATGATGCAGAGGACAGGTGAAATTTATGTTTCGACGTGTCTGAGTCTCATCATCTGAAAACGTCTCCTCACATCAGACGGACGAGTCGTGTCCTGGCTCTCAGCTGCTGGAACACATGACAATAAATTACCTCTGAGCAAAAAGTAAATAAAGGTGTCAAATAATTCTGAGTGACAGAGTTAATCTAATTCAAGTCTGTTTTAATCACATGTCAACAGAAGACACTGTTCGTGAGGAGAAAAGGACGAAGCATCGTAAAGAAGGCTATTTATAAAATATAATAAAGATCCCATCAGGCTTCACGTCGGAGCAGATTTACGATAAATACGACGTCTTGAGTGATCGAATCAAAAATGCTGTTAAATCTTTGATCGGTGTAACATTAAAAGCAGCTTCCTGTTTTAATGTTGTTTGCGATCAGTGGATTTCATCAATTTTAATGTGTGAGATTATGAGATCATGACTGACTGAAGTGGAGGATGCACCAAGACTCCAAAACACAAAACGTTATCGGGCCGATATCTGATCCCAGAATCCATTAATAACCATTTAGAAAATGACAAATGCACAAAGTAGTTTAGGGAAATTTGAACCATGAGGGATCACGACAACGCAAATAATCTGCCAGTTTAACCCGGGCTCATTAAATCTGCACAAACACACTTTAAACGGTTTGATCCCGTTTAATTTAGCTTAATCATCTCGGTGATTGGAGGCTGGATGAGGATTTGTCAGCCTTGTGACTTCCTCAGGAGGCCGAGCTGATGTGTACATGGAAACACAACCAGAGGAAACGGGTTCGATTCCCCACAACGTCTTCATCAGTGGAGTTATTTTACAAGCCAAGAAAAGACTCGGCGTCTCGCTCTGTGCTGCACGAGCCCTCGTAACTCCCCCTGCACTGTGTCTGTTGATTTTAACTGTGGGCCTGCGATGGCAGCATGCCTGGAGGGTTAGGGCGGGGGGGGAGGGGGCGGAGCGGGGTGTAGGACTTGCAGGCCGCAAACCGCAGCACATTTGGAAGCTTTAAAATGCCTCATAAACACCGATGGAGGAGCACAAAGGGCTGCAGCACACTGAGACACAACGTCCGTCCAGCTCCTCAATAAAAAACCACCTCTGCTGCCGTGGAGCTGGAGAAGCAGCTGATTCACCCTCCGCTGGTTGATTCACTGGGTTAAACTGCAGCTCTGCATCGATTCTGAACTGACCTACATCCCAGCTGCTGCCCGGCGTCCAGCACTCGGCATCGAACGTTTCCCCGACATGTGGTCGAGCGGAGCGCGCCTCTTCCTCTCAGCACATTTCACTGAGGCCGGCTCAGCTCTGTGTTTTATTAGACAGACTTGGATCATGATCCTCTGGTTTCTGCCTCAGGGAGGAAATCTTCTGTTCAAGCAGAATTCATGTTCACTCTATTGAAAGATTTAAACAGACCACTTGATTGTGGTTTTGTGTGTGTGTGTGTTTGTGTGTGTGTTGTTGTTGTTATTGGAATATAATGTTTGTATTGTTCATTACAAACAGACCAATGCAGTTTATGACAAAATGCAGACACACAACCTCAAAACTTAACCTCGGCCAAGAACTTTATTTTGGAAGGAAACGTTCCAAACAGAAATTCCTCTTAATGGTTCAACCGTCATCCAATTAAATATTATTAACGTGTCAATCATAGATGTTTTTCCAGTTTCAGCACGACTACGACACTGTGGAATTTTTCAATCTCATTCGTGAATGTGTCGAGTCCCAGAGAGAGAACTCATCTCATCTGTGTTGTGGCAGCAGAAAGATCAGAGATGAATATCTGGAGAAACCTCGGCTGCATTAGCATGGAGAGACGGGACGTCTGATAACACAGAGCGTTTCTCTGAGTCTGTTTGTTTATGGAAAAGGTCATTTTACCTTTTGCATATGTCAAGAGATTTTTAAATCAGAACCGACTGTGGCTTCTGCACACAAGTTAAAATACTGGGTCCGACCCTGACTCACCCCCCTGAAGAACAAAACAAACGATATGAAGCGGAAAACAGAAACAAAAACTAACGTTAAAACAGAATGAATATAATAGTTCCTGTACAGTCCTGCATCGCTTCTATATATAAGGTTTTATATAAGGAAATAAAATCTATTGTGCACATAATAGCCAAGAAATAAATAAAAGATCATCAGAATATTCATTCAGAGTCAAATCCCTCCATCACAGATAACGTCTTTCCTCTGGATCGACTCAAACATGTAAATTATTAAATTCATCATTACATGTATTTATTACTTGGGTCATATCTCACATAAATTACATTAAAATGGGGTCGGCGGTGAAAACCTCCTCGTGCGTGCGGTAGATTAAAGTGTCCTGGTCCTTTAGTGAAGTTCCCTGTAACTAACAGCAGCTGGGATAAACCACCATTATACATAAACTGTATAATGGTGGTTTATGTATGTTCTCCTGCAGCCTGGTGCTTTGGATGAGGCGACGCACTCTTTGCCACGAGGGCGATCTGAGGTCAGTCGGCAGTTATGTGCTATGCCTGGCACGTCTGACACTAATGGCCTGATGCCTGACACACCCCCAGTCACTGCTACAGTAGCGTGTCTGTTGTGTGTGTGTGTGTCTGTGTGTGTGTGTGTGTGGGTTGCCGGTTGAATCCGGCGCGGTCAGGCGAAGCTCCGATCTCGACTCAGCAGCTCCGACTCTTCCACCCGGAGACAAGGAGCCACCTGCGCTCGTCTGTTCCAGCAGGACTCAGATTTCACACGCTCGTGTCAACCTGTTCCTCCTGCACCTGTCTCTCGCCCCACCGGGACATCTCGCCCCACTTTCCCCCCCCCCACCCGGCGTTATCCCATCTCACCCCAACACCATCACCCCCTCCAACCCCCCAGTGCAGCCGGTTCAGTGCGAATCCTTCCAAGTGAAAACCATCATCCAGCAGCTCGTTGTGCATGAATCTGTCCTGCTGCTCGGGGAGGAGGAAGGAAGACTATCTATAATCAGCCATATTCAAAAGTGAATAACTGTGAACACTGTCTGTTAATGAGTTTTCAGTCTCACTCATGCACCAACACACAAACTCTACATCTGTGCAAATATGGATTTTCCATTTTACAGCTGTTAACAACTAAAGTAAGAGGATTTAATAATCATATCATAATAGTCATTTTTCTGTTATCCAATCAACTGAATGAAAACACAGAACTAAGATGAAGGTTGTTTGTTGAAGAAGTAAAGTACCAGACTCAGTTTGACCTGCTCATAACAAAGTGAAATGAATTCTCTATGAGGCCAGAATGTAAAAGTGTGAAGTAATGAATCTGACTTTGTGCTGAACAAACACTTTGTGCCGGAGGTCGTAGCTCAAACCCCAAAGATGACTGTGGATGGATTTCTGGCTCAGAATCGATGAGATGCTGATTACACGTCATCGGATTTTCATTTATTTCTCAGGACGCTGTTGTTCTGAAACCATAACCACAGCTGGAGATATTAAACCTTCAGGGAAATGATTCTGAGCTAATGAGACTAAAGAACTTCCTGTTATTATATTATCTTTATAAAACATGTCTTCTTCCTGTGAGGTCCTAACTTTACTGATAATTCAAAAGGCTCAAGCAGCCGTCACAGTTTCTGCTCAGAAATATTAGTCACAACTTTAAGTGAAGTCTTTTTCCATCACGATCGCACTCTTCTTTCTGAGGTTATTGAAGTTATAGCTCCTCTCATAAACACATAATTTCCCTCTCAGCTCTAATCACCTAGTGAAGATTAGAAGCCGGTTTCCTTTAACTTCCTCCCACGAAGAAGAAGATTGTTTCTGCCTCTGCAGAGCGATGGAAGTCGAGATGATTATTCTGCAGGTTAGAAGTTAATTATTCATATGACTCGAGTGTCAGAGAGAAAATATGTCGTCTGCATCCGTGAGAGAAAATAAACACCTCGACTCGGAGGTGACTTTACACAGAAAGAAGACGATGAGATAATAAAGTTAAAGGCTTCGGTTCCTAAGAGGGAATCGAACCACCGGGGACAGACGTGTATTACTATGTTATCACACGAGTACTCAGCAGTTACTACGTTACTACATGAGTTCTCTGTAGTCATTAATAGATTAGAAACTTATAGTACCGTCAAGTACAGTCATTACTACTTTATTATACAAGTACTTAGTAGTCATTACTTCATCATTACATTGATACTCAGTAGTCATTAATATATTAATACATGAATACTCAGTAATTATTAAATTTTACATAAGAACTCAGTAGTCTTTACTACATCAATACACAAATATTTAATAGACATTTCTACATTTTAACACATGTAGACTAAGTATTCTACTAGATTATTACACAAGTATTCATTAGTCATTACTATGTTATAACACAAGTACTTGAACTACTTAATGGTGTTATGAAATAATCACACAAATACTCGAGTACTTGGTCTTAACTAGTTTATAACATGAGTACTCTCTAGCCACCAATACATTATTAGAAAAATGCTCAGTAGTCATCAATACATTGCTACTTGAGTACACAGTACTCGGCCTTCACTACTACATTATTACATGAGTACTTAGTACTACATTACTTATTGTATATCCCATTTCACCAGTTGATCCAATGAATCCTTTAAACTCATCTTTATCTTTAAATTGCTTTTCTCAAAATGGCGTCGTCTCCGGATCATTACCGTCTTTGTCAGACTCGAGGGATTCTGCATGGCTTCATTTTTTGTTAATTTCGCAAAGTGCCCCATCGGGCCCAAACACCTGACGACAGCAGCTCGGAGGCCGACCCCATAGCTCACACTGATACTCAATTAGTCCTGAAACCTCGTAGCTTCCACTGAACTAATGATTCACAGCGAGTCCTCCTCCGTCCTCCCTCCTCCGTCCTCCCTCCTCCTCCGTCCTCCCTCCTCCTCCTCCCCTCTTCACTCGGAGACATTTGTCCTCCTCCGCTCGCTCATTTCTTTCTTTAAATTGCATGTCTCAAAATGGCGGCGTCTCAGGATCATTACTGTCGGCACGAGATTGAAGAGACGACAGTTTTGAGGAATGTATATTTCTCTGTAGAGGCGGTAACATGTTTAGTCTTTGTCACCCTCAATGAGTTTGGGGTTGTGTGGAGTGTGTGTGTGTGTGTCTGTGTGTGTGTCTGTGTGTAGGGGAGGAAATGGAAGTGAGTAGCCCAGCAACCACAGGATTGATCTGGGAGACTCACCTCATTGATTTCTGTCCTCGGCAGCCATTTGTTCTCTTGTTGCTTGAATCCAGCGTCACGTGGTTCACGAGCGTCATCGTCCCCTCGGGAGTTTGATCTCAACACAAACTGTTTCCTTCTGTTCTTTATTAATGTGGAAAGTCAAAGCTTTGTCACCTTCACTCAGTCAAAATGTATTTTTTTTTATAACACGACTCACGCAGGTGTTTGACATTCAAAGTGCTTCACGTGTGACGGACAATACGATAATAAGATAGACATAAAAAAACAGGAAAGAGAAAAGAAACAAGGAAAAGTTTTAAAAACAATTCAAGACAAATGCACGCAGCAAAATGGAGATAAAAATGTATAAATAATTAAATACAAAAATAAAATAAGAAGAAATGAGAATAAAACCAACAAAATCAAGTTAAACAGAGGTTGAGATAAAAGAGATCAAGTAAGAAGTATTAATTAATCAAAAAACAAATAAATAAAAGTTAAAATGTTTAAAAGAATAACTGATATTATTCTCTGGAGCTGGTTGAGACCAAACCCGAGTTTAAACAAGATTTAATAAATGGATTGTGCTTTTAAATGTGTTAATATTGTTAATCTGTGTTTTTTTAGTAACAGATTGTGTTTTAGTTGCAGTAAACTAGATGAAAATAGGTTTAAATTAACTAGAGCAGTTTATACCAATGAGCTTAATGGACAAACTGGTTCATTCCAACTATATTATTCATCAGAATTGAAGTAACGATTGCGGCTATAGTTAAACAATTAGTACAATTATAATAACGATAATAACCTTTATTCATACAGCACTTTAAAAAAGGCAAAGTCCTTTGTAGACATAAAAAAAAACATTTACTATTTTATTAAGTGTTGAAGAACAGAGATGATCCTTTGTTCAGGTCCTGTCTGTGTCTCCCTTCACTCGCTCCCTCACGTCTACAGTTTGCTTCGAGTGTTTTCCTTCTTTCCGGAGCTCTTTCTAACCTCGTTAGCAGTGGATCAAAAACCAATTAGACTGAGCCGTTAGATGAAGAGCGGGGGTGCATGAGTGGGCCGTCGCAGGCTCTCCTCCTGAACGGGACCAGAATATCACATTATCTCCTGCTGTGAGGAGGAGGCAGTGGAGCTCAGGCCGGCCGCAGCGTCGCTAACGACCACGAAGATCATCGTTCAAAATCCAGATAATGTTCTGATCGTACTGAGAGGAGGTCGCTAGGTTTTCTAATATTTGCAGAAAATGGACAAACTGAGGGGAAATCTGTTTGATTGATTGTTGAGGCACAGCGGTGAATCGTCTGAGTGGAATTCTAAACGTCGCTCAGACACAATGACGACAAATAGACGTTGACACCAGGCTGATGGAAGTGTTCAAACACGTTTGATTGAAAACTTCAACGTCTAAATGTGAGTGATGTGTCTGAAGCTGCTGACGTTATGACACAATTAGTCAGTAGACATCATCACACAACACTCTGTTGTCATCACTACGTCAATACACAAGTATGTGGTAGATATTTCTACATTAAATATATAGACTCAGTAGTTGTTACTACATTATTACACGAGTACTTGAAGTCATTACTTTATAATTACACAAGTACTCAATGGTTGTTCATTACACTATCACACACAACAATACTACTGAGTCATTACTACTTTATAACTTATGTAGTACTCTGTAAACACAAATACATTATTACACAAGTACTCATACTCATTAATACATTGCTCCTAGGGTACTATGACATTACATTATTACATTGCACATGTACTTAGTAGTAATCACTGCTGCATTATTACATGAGTACTCAGTACTACATTAAAAGGCAAACTGGAATTGGGAGCCTCTCTCGGTCCGACTCATCAAACTCGCTTGTGAAATATCCTGTAAATCAATTATTTAGTTTCTCATAAACCACTTCCCCCAAATATCAAGGTGAAGTCTCGTCCCCTTTTCACTCCAGTCTGATCTGTTCAGGTTTCTAATCAACCTGCCTCGTTCCTTCAATTGACACAAACGTCGTTGTGTCAATCAGTGTGTTAGTTAACTCGGCTAATTGTCGTGCAGGAGGCCGCGGAGCCGTCGGGTCTTTGAACGAGCGACTGATCGCTTCTGTTCACAGGAAACAGAAGATGAAGCTCTGAGTCGTTCTATGAGCTGAACTGAGCTGAAGGAGCTCGGTGATGATGTGTAGTTACAGAGGGAGGAGGTCAGAAATGATGGGATAACACAAAGGGTGTGTGAGAGTCTGTGTGTGTTGTTGTTGTTTGGACCTAAATCTGTTTACACATTCACGTTATGGGGACTTGTTTTCCTTATGGGGACCAAAATAAACGTTACGGTTCAGGTCTAAATTAAAATTTGGTTAAGCTGGGGTCAAGCTTAGGTAAATTTTGGTCAAGGTTAAGAATGACATTATGTTTAGGTTACGGTAAGGTTTAAGGTTATGATAAATTTGTGGTAATTTAATGTAATGTCCTCTGAAGTCAGAGAGACACAACTGTGTGTGAGTCTGTCTGTGTGTGTGTGTGTGTGTGTGTGTGTGTGTGTGTGTGTGTGAGTCTGTTTGTGTGTGAATGAGTGTGTGTGATTTCCTTTGTTCAGTAGGCGAACACTTCACATTTCCTCCTGACAGTCACTTTGGTAAATTAAAACACTTTGACCAACCTTCATCATGTTGGTCAAAGTGTCATCAGTGTGTGTTTTTGTTGTTTTTTCCAGGGCGTTGTGTTTCACTGACTGATTCTGAATCTCATCCAAACATCTGTCTCTCATTCCTCAGAGACACTGAACGTCTCTGTTGAAACCTGCTGACTGGTGCTCGTCGTTTCAGCTGCTGTGGATTCGCAGCTACACACTGACACCGTGTGGCCAGCGGCTGCAGGTGCAAGAGAGCAATCAATAATAATGAGTCATTCAGACCTTTGTAGATATATCTGACTATAACTAACACAGAGGTGATATTAATGAAATATATTCAATAGAGTCAATTACAAACCAGAATGTCACTCAGTAAAGTTCATATCTCTGCAGAGACCCAACAGTTTCCTTCTGAAACCACGTTTAGATCCACTAGAGCTGGATTATTATATGAATCTAATTCACACTCATAGATCTCAGTCCCCAAAACACGTCTGATTCTTGTTTTAATGAAGAATCCATTTATCTTTCTCAGGGAAAATGTTGACAAGGTTCACTGGAACCGCACCAGCATTTAATCAGTTCTTTCTTGACCCATATTACATCCTGTCTTTATGTTTCATAGTAAATCATGCTTCCTGTAGTTTTATGGTAATACTGTAAACCAACAAACATGAGTGAAAACAAAACCTTCCCAGTGGAGATAATAACAAATGTTAACCGATGTTCATCCCTGAGAAATATAAAATGCAACCAATGTAAATAAATAAATGAAATAAGAGTGAAAATGCAAACAAACAATCACAATTAGTTAAAGTTATTTGTTTTAAAATCTTAGAACATTTCAAAACTTTTTTCAGGACGTGGATTTGAGGCATGAAACTTTCCACCACCTGTTCTCACTGTCGTGTCTCGACTTGAAGAGAATGAGGCCTAAGATGTAGAATTATTCTAGTGCATAATAACATTTAGTGTTATTTGGATTTAACAGTGAAGAGAAACTGAAAATGAGGCACATGTTTCCATGAGGGATTTGCTGTTTCTGCTAAAATGTAAATGAATTCATAAATCCATTAATCACCTTTAACTCAACCGGCGAATGAGCTTTCCCCGATAAAACGTGGCAGGCTTTCTAATGCAAAAACATGTTTTGTATAATATTTTTACTATCGATTTAATAGTTTCCACTCCTGTTGTGCATACACTCATTTCATAATGTTGAAAGCACAATGTGGAGCTGAGGTTTTAGATGGAACTGAATGTGCTGCAGTATAAATGCATATTAATAATGAGCTAGAGAACTCAGACGCCTCCACCAGCCTCTGCTGTAAACTCTCCACATGAAACTGCTGCGTCAGATTCAGAGGGAAACGTCTTGAATATGAATGTCAGAAAAACTCTGGATTAAAATAGAGGCGAGTGGATTTCATCACTGTGAGGCCATCTGCTTTGATTAACATTAACAAGTATAAAAATCCTGCAGCTTCAAAATAAAAGATGCTCTCGACCCCGAGCAGAGAGACTTGAGGTGATGTCCCGACCTTGGTTTGGAGACACGTCCTCCCGTCCTCAGCAGATTCCTTTCAGTCTCTGTCCTCTACAGTACACGTGCATGATGAAAGCCTTCCCTTTGAAAAGAGAGCATCCTGCAGTCAGATCAGATAAATGAAATAATCACTTCAGACCTGAACGTTTCCCACAAATACTCAATAATGCTTGAGACACTCTGAGAGAATATTCAAGGCCCCAAATTGGATTAGAAGAGATGCTTCTGCCAGCGGTTAGTCTGAGGGAACAGACGAGTTGAAGGGAGCACAGAGATATTAATGAATGCCGGAGAGGCCGAGCGACTGAGTTCATACAGTAACAGAGGAGACGAGCCGCTGTGGGAGAAGAGGTGTCAAACTAAAGTAGCCCGTCAGAGGAGAAGCCTCGAGAGGAGCCGGGGAATCAATAACATCCTGAGCTGTGCTTTTAGAACCCGTGATGGCTGCGCTCGGACGTGGGCTGCTCGGGAAACTTACGCAAACTTTGTGAAGTGTGTGTTTGACTTGTTCTCTCACACTCAGCGGCCTCGTTATAAATTTAATTTGAGAGCTGCGGAAGCCGAGCGAGGGCAACATGAAAAAAGACCAGGGGACGAGAACTTGTCTCATCAGTCCACAGACGGTGTCCCCCGGAGTCAAGAGCACTTAGGCTGAATGTGTCCCGTCTACATATACCTCTTTAAATGCAAATGCAGGGTTACACAAGTTATAAATATATATAAATATATATATGAGCTAAATGGTGAAATTACTTTTTCCTCTCTGGAAATAACGTGAATTGCATGAAACCTGTATTCTGTGGAATGTCCAGCAGGGGGCGACTACACTGGTTGGTTAAATATAGCTGATGTTAATTCTGTTAATTATGATCATTTACAGTCGGATAGATGATATTGCACTTTATGAATAAAGGGTCGTGGACACCACAGTGTGATTGACAGCTACTACTGTCCAATGGTTGCAGGGGGCAGGTGTAGGTGGGCTTGCAGGCTCATGCTCCACCCCCTGCTGGAGAACTCTAACAAACCAACAGGTGACGTCACAGTGGGTTGACTCTCGTTTCTGACTCTGACTCTTTTTCTGAGCCTGAATCTAATTGGACCTGAACATAAAGCAAACAGGAAGTGGCTCAGTCTGGGCCTAAGTGCACTTCCTGTCTCTGCTCTGCTTCTGTTTCTCTTTCTTCTTCTCTCCATCAAAGCCTGGTTCTGCTGAGCATTTAAAATCTTCTCTCTGTGAACTCTCCTCCAGCTGTCGCACTTACTTTCCTCTGTGAACCTGAACCCGACCTTAACTCTGTCTCAGCAGCTGCTTCCACAGATTCACTAAATCTGCACATTTGGTTCAGTGCCCCGTCGTCACCATCCTGCAGCTGGAGGGGTGTCGGATCAGATCCCTGGAGATCCAGATCCCCTGCTCCCCCGCCCTCCAGGTGAACTCTGTGTTACAAACAGAGTGATTAAAAGTAGAGACCAGTTCATTAGTTACCAGGTTGTATAGTAGATGTCCCAGTTCCCTGCCTGTGAATATGTGGCGTCTTTAATTCACTTATTAAAACATTTAATGAAAAAAAAACATTTTATTAATCTTAATTTGTATTACCTACACATGTTTTCTGCTTTACTATGTTACTGTTTTAATGATGGATTTCTGTTTTATTTTATTACCTGATCTTATTGCCGTAGGCCTTACGGTTGTTTACATCCTGTTTCAACCATGTAAAACACTGTGGTATAAAAAAGTTCCATATGAGGCAAGGTAATGTTATTATTGTGTATTTAGTTGCAGATATTTTACTTTCCAGTTCCATAGTCATGTAAAGAAAAGATCAAATCTAAACAGATGAAAAAACGTCCTCACATTGATATTAACCACGAGAGCACGAAAGCTTCATGAAATCATTTCCCAGACATTCAGAGGAAATGGTTTTGTTCAGACTCAGTGTTTTGGTTTGTTGTCGGTCGCAGGAGAGAGAAACATAAACTCACTCTCTGCTCCAGGAACCTGCTTCTTTCTTTCTCTGGTGGAACTTGTGGAAAAGTCGACTTCTCTCTGATCTTTGTCTTCTGAAGCGTGAGCTGCAGCTGAGAGACTGACACAGCGTCAGCGGGAGCCAATCAGACGCCTCCGCTGCCCCATCCTGTCCAATAGGCAACTCTCCACAACAGGCTTTCATAACCATGTTGTACAGTGTATTGTGTGGGTGCATGTGTGTATTTCTATATCTGTAAACTCTATATATCCTCCTCCCTCCTAGTGTCGTCTCTTTGGGGACAAGGCTGCAGGAATCAGGTCAGAAATGATGACATGAGGTGAAAGAGATGTTTATTTAACAGGAAACATTTAACCTCATTCAACTGTTCTGACCTCGTTCACAGTCTGTGTAACTGATAATGTTTTTAAAGACAAGTCGTAATTTTTTTGCCTTAAATTTCTCAGAAGGAAACGATCTTATTTATAAACAGTACGTGTGTTTCATATATATTTTTCTCAAATGAATAAATAGTCTGTGGCTCTGCCTCCTGACTTCATCTGTAGTCGTCCAACGTACGAGCTCAGACCACAACATGTGAGAAATGCTACGTGAGATTTATTTATTTTATTTAACAGGGGCATAGCACATTAATGAACATTAGAATACAATAACAAATGTAAATATAGTATGTAAAGTTAGCTAGAACGATAAGTGATATCAATTATCCGTAAGCAGGTAATTTAAACATGATACAGTACAAATACAGACGCAGTATACAAATACACAAATAGAAAAAGGCATAAACACTTAAGTCAAGGTAACAGGTTTGATGCGTTGTTTCAGTGGAGTCTGTGGGAAACTCCTTCATTAGGATTCTAATGTTTCATTAACATCGGTCTGTCCAAATGTATATAACTAAAGCTATAACAGCACCATAACATAGAAATAATTTCAAGGAACTTTATTGAATAATACAGATCCAGTCACGAGTCACAGGATATGCCTCTGCTCACATCAGTGAATATTATACCACTGAAACCACGGCAACATCTGTTCAGCAAATACAAAGTTGTGTAACTTATTTTAGCATTAAGTGTGGTAAAGTTAACTGGAGCAGCTGCTTCCCTATTTCCATTCTTAATGCTAAGCTAAGCTAACTTTAACTCTGGTAACAGATGTCTTCTCTAATTCTGTAATAACATTTATACCCAAAGGGATTTTCCTTAAATAAATCTGCTGCTGTTGTCAGTGTGCAGTCCTCCTTGACATCCAGCAGGTGGCGACGCTGAGCTGCAGTTGGATGCAGGACACTCGACTCCAGTATTTTATATAACATCATATTTCACTGCTGCACCGTCACTGTGACTCTGAGGCTCTGAGGAGCTCTGAGGGGGTTCCTGTCTGTCAGGTCGAGACATCCCCCAAAAGATAAAGACAGAAGAAACAGGGACAGGGCTGAAAGGGATAGTTCACCACAAAATGGAAACTCCCTCATTAGCTACCCACCACTATCCTGAAGGAGAATTGTTTGAGTCGACTAAACACTTCTGGAGTTTCCGGGCTGAACCGTGTCGCAGCCAAATCCAAAACAACTGAAGGCTTCACACACTGGGATGAAACCACAGCAGCAGGATGGAGGCGTTTATTATTCTGATGTGTTTTTACGTTTGAGGAAGTGGTCGTCCACCCACACACCACACACACACACACACACACCACACACACAAACACACACAAACACACACACACACACACACACACACCCATCCATCGGCATAGTGGTTGGTAGATAATGAGGGAGTTTCCATTTTGTGGTGAACTATCCCTTTGTAAATATCCATCAAACCTCCATCACATCTTAACGTGTTCATCGTCACCTGAGGATGTGTAAGTGCAAAGACGTCTGTGTTGATGTTTATGAATATTATCACAAAGAATAATACAATACAACTACTTTGCCTCCATGGCAACATGAACACAAAAAATTCAAATAAAGCAAATGTCTCTGTGGACTCAACGTTGACCTAATATATTTCATGTTGTGTTATTTTGTGTGATTGTGTGGCTGAAGTTGCAGACATGTGAGGACCACACCTTTCCCAATCCTCATCCACTTGCAGTATATATAGCCCACCTGGAGGATTGCTATGGCAACAGGTTGCCAGTAGCGACGGGTACCACTTCTTCGTGTCTGCGGGGATAGAGCGGCGCGTCAGGACGAGGAGGAGGAAGAGAAACACACACACACACACACACACACACTGACACGCACCACAACATCCATCCTCCTCTTCCTCATCTTCAGCAGCAGAGAGAGAGAGAGAAAGAGAGAGAGAGAGAGAGAGAGAGAGAGAGAGGGAGAGAGAGAGAGAGAGAGAGAGAGAGAGAGAGAGAGAGAGAGAGAGGGAGGGTGAGGTCTGACCGGCTCAGTCCGCGGAGACAGAAGCAACAACCGGGCTGTGAGGTGTTTTTCTACCGGTGTGTCGGGACGCGTGTGTCCGCCGCTGCTGCCTCTTCCTCGGTCAGAAGACAACAAGCCGAGCCGTGAGACCCGGAGCGATGGAGCCCTGCCGCTGACGGAGATCCCCCCCCACTGCCCCCGCTGAGAACAACAGGTTAGAGGATGAAGATGATGATGAGGAGGAGGCTGCTGCTCACTCACCATCTTTTTAATGTTGTATTTGTAAACGAGATGTTTTGGAGGTTTCCTGCTGTGAAGGTGTGGAGCTGTCAGTCAGAGCAGATGTTTGTGATGCATCCACGTGGAGTCCAGCTGTGACTCCATCCTTCATCTCCAGCTCCACATTAATACAGAAAGACTGAAAACATGTAGAATAAATTAAGCTTCGTTTCAATGGCGGCTCATCTTTTTTTTTCTTCCTCCTCCTGGAGCTGCAGTTTGTCTCCATCCATCACATCTTTTAAATGGATCAAGCAAATAAATAAATCATATTAGCATTTATACAGTTATAACAAGTGTAATCTCCTATAGAGTCACATGATTAATGATTTTTTTCTCCACTTTTGCACGCAGTTACTTTACATTAATATATGTAACTATGTTTATCATAGTTATACAGTTTAATTTACTTTAATTACAAAGGAAATGTGTTGCTGCAATTTCAATGTGGAGAATTAGATGTGTTTCACATGCAGGGTTTGGGTAATGAAGCGTGTGTGTGTGTGTGTGTGTGTGTGTGTGTGTGTGTGTGGTAGATAAAGTATGTTGTTATTTCATGACAATACAAAAACTTTATTATTTTGTAGTACAAATAACAGTCAAATGGCCACTGAGGAGTTTTACAATCTGCAATTATAATAAAACACAACACATTTAATTTATTACTATAAGATATATTTTAATTATAAATTTCACAATTCCACCTTATTTAGAGGTTTTAACTTCAAATTTTCATCCTTTTAATATTTCTTTTTCATGATTCTTGTTTTGTACATTTGTCTTTTAGCCTTAGGGCATCGAATACACACACACACACACACACACACACACACACACACACACAACACACACACACACACACACACACACACACACACACACACACACACACACACATTTAAATGAAAATGTAACCTGAACCAAACCACATCTCCCCACTAACATTAACCAGTAGACCTCTTTGGTCCCCATGAGGTCTACTGGTCCAGACAAGATCAGGGATTTTTTTAGAAAAGGTCCTAAGTAGGCAACATAAATGAGTACACACACACACACACACACACACACACACACACACACACACACAGCGCTGGATGTTCCATCAACTTCTCAACTCTATCGGCTTCATTTCTAAATTTGTCTTCTCGTCTTTGAGACTCACTTCCTTGTCAGCTGCTTGTCACCGTTTCATCTCTTCTCGCCACGGCAACCGTCCCCGATGCTGCGTCCTTTGTTCAGTTGGACCAAAATAACTCGATGCACTTATCAGACACAAAGTCGCTTTCTAAATATGAGGCTTTGATAAGGTTTTATTTTTACTGCTCGAGACGTACTGATGATCGTTGCTGAAACGTCGCTGCCGAGGACCAGAGAACAGAAATAGATGAGATGAGCTTTTCTTCTGAGCAGCGGACGACTGAATAAGCTTAAATGTTTAGATGCGACTGTCGAGAGAGAAAAGCTCTGAACTCTTCGTCAACGTTTGAGATTCTCTGAAGTGTTTTAAATAACAAACAGCGGAGTGGTTTCAGGCCCTAAGTGGTCGAGACCCTGTGACCTCAGCGAGTCGCTGGCGGACGAGATGACGAGTTCATGATCCGACATTAAAACTCTGACGAAGAAGAAGAAGAAATAAAAAAAAGATCATCCCTGTTCCTTCTCATGTCTCACACGAGGCCGATGAATCACTGCTGTGAGAAATCACCTCTGAGTTTTAAGTGTGATGGATTAGAGGCTCATCAGCGAGACAGAGCTGGAAGCGTCTCTCTCTCTCTCCACAGACATCTTGTCTTATTTGGGTTCTTCGATCTGATAAGATTCGGATTGATCTGAAAATGAGAGTCTGCATCTTCTTTTAAGTTTTTCTGCACGTTAGTCAAATTCATTTTATATATTTCCTAAGATGCGGTGATGCAACAGCACGGCTAACACACAGTAACAATGATTTATCTGTGGTGTGATGTGCACTGAACTCTTACAACTGTCACCTCGTCCATTGGTCTCAGATCAACTGTCTAGATAACAGGTTCCTTACCGGAGGGTCAGGACGCCATCATATAGGAAATCTGTCATGAACAGGAACAGAGAGAAGATGAAGAAGATGTTTTTGATTCAGAAAGGAGGTTTAATTTGTACAAGTCGTCTTATTTTCAGATTAAATGTCTCAGATGAAACCAGGATAAAACGAGAAGGGCACAAAGAACACGTCTTAAAACATCGATAAAGAAAGTGACATTTCGCTTCTTAATCCACATCAAAAGGTTTTGGAGAGTTTTGGTAAATGGACGATATCTATCTATGTATTTTCTGGTCTTATTGAGAAAGAGCTGCAGTACAAACCACATTCACACGCTATGTTCTGTATTTCCTCTATAACAAACCACACTATGCAGATTGAAGGAGCCGGGGATCTGGGGACCAGGAGCGTTTCTTCAGGGACTTTGGGGCCAAATCTTCAAACACTTTTCAAACAGAGTTCTAAACAAAGTGATTACTCTCAGAAGTCAAACCCCCCCGCGCCCCAGACCCTTCACACACACATTTAGACGTTCTTCTTCTTAGAAAGCTGCTGGTCCTCGTTGGTGTTGCCATGGTATCGATGTCGTGTCCTGTACACGTTGCAGTGAACTAACAGCAAATCCACGTTGAGATAATTACACCTGACAGCTCATGTTGCTCATTGGTTGAAGTTCAGAAAGAAAAAACAAGAAGGAAAAACGAGAAGGAAGAACAAGAAGGAAGAACGAGAAGGAAGAACGAGAAGGAAGAACGAGAGCAGATTCCTGAGCAGAGATTTGAATAAACGAGTTGTTTTCTCCTGCAGTGGAAAGAAAAGACGGATTCTCAGAAAGATTTGCAGCAAAACGTTCAGTAACAATTTGCTCAGCAGGAGAAACAGCTTCAGATGATGAACAGACCTGCCGGCTGCGTGTGGACGGATGAACTTACATCAGACAAGCAAACCATCAACTCCATCACACAAACACACACACACACACACACACACACACACACACACACACACACACACACACTGAGCTGCTGCAGGCGGCTGCTTCTCTGCAGCTGAGGTTTAACTGCAGCTAACAAACCAGCTGAGCTGATGTTCTCATCCTGAATTAATCCAATTAACAGAACTTTAATCAAACTTAGAACCAATTCAAACCTTAGTGAATTTAACTAACATTTGCCCAGTGAGGTCGATTTAAATGGGAAACTATTTACTCTAACGTGCTTTAGTTGTTGCAGCCATTTGCAAACTTGTAAAACAAATACGGGTGTTGCCTGATGGATTAACCTCCCAGGATGCACTGGGGGGAAACTGATCCTGTGAACCGCCACAGTCCAGATTCTTTCCATGATATTTACTAGTTCTCTGTTTGTCGAAGGCGAGTTTCAAAACGACCTGAGGGACCAGACGTCAAAATGATTATTCTTTATAATCGTGCTCATATGGCTTTGGTCAGTTTTGTGTCCGTCGTGTGTTTGAAATGTCGTTAAAACTAAACTTTATTGTCAATTCTGCCACAAGACAAAGACAGGATTACAATGTGGTTTCTCTCTAATCCCCAGTAAAGTTGAATAACATAAAACATTATTAAAACTCACAGGTTAGATGAAGGACGTGAGGGGGCTGCAGGTCTGGAAAATGTCAGGATCAACTGACTCAAACATTGGAGTCTTCAGTCTCTGGAGCATTTCAGGAGAAGGTCCAGATTCTGTACGTGTCTCAAAGTAGCTTCAGACACTTCATCCCACACTGAGACGTCCTTCTCTTCAACTAAATGTCTAAACTAATGAAGCTTTCTTTATAAACCTAGTGTCCTGAGACCTCGTCTGAGGATTGATTCCGTTGCATCACGGATTTAAAGATGAGCAAGTTGTTGCTGCATGACGGCTCTATGTTCTTTTCTTTCTTCTGCAGCCAGTTCACAGCTTTCAGCTCCGAACACGTCCGTCCCTCCTGCCGACTCGGTCGTTTCCTCAAACAGCTGGGCATCGCCGCTTTTAACAAACACGTCTTCAACAGGGATAATTACTGCATTTGTCAGAGACCGTGTTTAGCTCCGGATTAATACGCATCTGCAGCTCTAGTGGGTATTTACGGCAGCAGGAGTGTGTGTATGTGTGGGAGTCTGAATAAACGAGAGTGTGTGTTAATGGTGATGAAGGAACTTGTCACCCAGTGAAACAGTGCAGCTCGTTTTAGTCGTTTTATTAGGAGGCACGAAAACAATATTAAAATGTTAATGTCTCTGTTGGTTTGCATCTTTTAATGGGATGGATTTACAAAAAGGAGAAATGCAGAATAATCCAACACAAGTTAAAGCAGCACTGTCAGAATCAGCTCCAGTGAGTTGAAGAGTGAAGCTGAACTTTGGATCAGTTAACAAGACTTAGAAGTTATTAAAAAACCAGAGTTTATCTCCACTATTCAGCAGCAAAACTTTAAAATATGAAGAATTTTAAGTCAGAGTTTGGTGGATTTGTTACAGCCACAGTTCTTCTGGTTCAGGAAGCAGAGGATCATGGGTAATATCCAGCGTTCAGGTGTGTTTCAGTTCATGGCCTGGATCATCGTTACCAGCACTCGACCAATCAGGAGTCAGTCTCAGCTGTCAATCATTACACCCCACCCCATTTTTATAGGATCAAATAAAAGTTTGGTCCACGTCCCATCTGCTAACATGGAGGAGGCTCCACTCTGGAGCTTCTCAGGGCCCAAACATCATTCAGGGGCCCCGGGGGGGGCACTCGACTCCTTCAGTAATTCAACCCTCATCAACTGAATTCATGAAAACCAAGAGAGTTGAAAATCACTTCTCTTCATGCACGACGATGTATAAAACTCACAGGAATTGTAATTTCAGAATAGAGAAACGAAGCTGGCGTACAAATCTTCCTCAGGAGCAGTGTTGCCTCGTGTACATGTGAAAGTGTGTGAGTCTGTGAGTGATTGTGTGTGTGAGAGTGTGAGTGTGTGTGTGTGAGTGTGTGAGTTCCTCGAGCCTCCTCCTCTCACGCTGTGGGCTCTTTGCCTGGGGATCCAAAAATAAACTCATCTGAGAGCTTTGGTTTTCTGGCCTGACACTTTTGTGTTTTGCTCTGGTTGTGTGTTTGAGATTGTCTCTGTTTCTCTCTGCGGTTGCGTTGCTTGGTTTTTCCATCTGTGACGTGATCTCTTACTCGTCTGTTTGATTCCCCTCACAGGTCTGATCCCCCGAGCGTCTTCACCGCAAGTCTTTCATCAAAGGACAAAGAGCTGGAGCCGAGACGATCCAGCATGGACGTGCCCCGGATGGCTGAGGGCCTGTTCAGCAGCACGCTGTCCTCGTCCGGCGGCGGCCACCACGTGCCCTCCTACCTGACGCTGGAGCAGAAGGCCGCCTTCGTCTTCGTGCTGCTGCTCTTCATCTTCCTGGCGCTGCTCATCGTGCGCTGCTTCCGGATCCTGCTGGACCCGTACCGCAGCATGCCCTCGTCCAACTGGACAGACCACACCGAGAAGGACACCTTCGACTACCGCATCGTCTGAGGAGCCCCCCGCGCTCAGTCAGACGATCGAGGTTTGAAAAAAGGACCGATTCCAACTTAGAAGAGCGTTTTGTCCCGACAGAGCAAATGACAGCGGATTCACCGGGTGTTCCCTAAACCCTCCGGAGGTTTGGGAACCGACACCAGAGCTCAACAGCTTCTCCCTGCCAAATCAAATCTACTCCAACAAGACAACCAGAACTGTGCTGTGAAGATTAATTGATCCATCTTCCACGAAGCCTCTTCAGGTCCCCCCCCCCAGCCCACCCCCCCCGAACACATCGTCCATCGGTTCCCTCGTGGACTACCTCGCCACACACACCCCCCCACCCCCCAGCATCACATCCCACGTCTCACACAGGGTCGAGCATCTTTATTCCAGATCCACGCCGGTTGGATAAAAACCAGTGTTTACATCGTGTCGCGTTTACGTCCTTAGATTTTTATTGATAACGTAGACAATCAGTGTTTCAACTAGTAACAGGAGAAAAGGAAAAAAACAAGAGTAATCTTTAGTTTTTGTCAAGAGGTCCGGGCGACTTCACGTGACGAGTTTCATGCCTTATGTCCTCGTAAAGATATTCAGCGGTGGTTGTTTCCTCAAAACCCAACCGTCGAAGGTTCGTTAAAATAAAAAGCAGGTAAAAATAATCACAAAGGAGGAAACTGTGGTGGAAAGAACTCTCCCTTTAAAGTTCCTGAGAGATAAGATGTCAGCAGTTCTGTTCTGTGTGTGTGTGCGATCAAAAAAAAACGAAACAACGGGTGTGTCCACGTCTTTAGATGTCAGCTGCCGAAAGAGCTGTTGAAGAAAAAAACAAGGTTTACTGTTCTGTACCGTGTGCCTCCTTTGAGAAAAAACTAAAAAGGGTTCAGATCGATGTTTTTAGGGACAAAGAAAAGTTCACATTTCTGTCTTTTGATTGTGGTTTATTTTTAATTTTATTTTCCCTGTGTCGTGTCCATTTTAAAAAAAGAACAAACTGTTTAACAGCATTTCACTGCCTGAGGTTGGTATATTGACAGTTGGTATGCCGGCTCTGCAGAGAGTTGACGGTGGAGAAGCGTTTTCACATCGAACCCTTTACGACGTTGTGGCTCTTTCGTTGGGCAACTTTTTCAACTGTGCGCCTTATAGTGTAGATTGTTTACAGTATCATAGGTCGCAGAGACACTGGAGATCACCGGTTTCCCTGAGTGTCTTTGAACGTCACCGAGATGTCATACAACAACAACGCGCTTAAAACAGAAATAAAAGAAATGTTCCGTCCCCGAGCTCTTTCCTGCCCGGACAGGAAGTGACCCTTCCCACCACGTGTGATGTTCTCGTGATCTGCTGTGGCCTTCTCCTTCCGATCGCAGACGTTTTTTTGCGATTGTTGTGCGTTTTACTTTTTCTGGTTTTTCCGCATGTAGTGTCCTCTCTCCGTGCATGATGAAGTGGTGAAGTTGTTTGCTCCTGATGTCGTGGGTTTGTCGCTCAAGCTGCTTTTTTCCTGTCTTTTTTGTTTTAATCTGTTTTTTTCCCGCCTGGAGCCGCTGTTCTTTTTGTAATAAAAAACGATCACAGTGCAGTTTTTAATGTGTTTTATTCCATTCGGGTTATTCGCTGGCTGGTGACAGTGGCAGGTGTTAAGGACAAACAACAACAAAAATACATAAATGAGGAAAAAACTATTTTCCGGCCACCCTGCCCTTTTCAAAGCTGCAGAATGAGCCGGAGGCCCGACACATTCTTTTCCCATTTTATCAGCGGCTGGCAGTGGCAGCCAGAAGGTGTCTGGATTGGTTTTCTATGAACCCAGACACACACACACACAGACACACACAGACAGCACACCACACACACACACACACACACACACACACACACACACACACACCACCACACGCACACAGCACACGCACACGCACACGCACACACACACACTAGTCTCCGGGCTCCAGACCTGCTCTTTGAGCCGAGACCCTCCAGGACACCTCACAGAATAACAATCTTTTCCTCTGACACCGAATATGTTGATAGGCAATCACCAGCCGGGCACCTCCCTGCACCGTTCCTCACCAGGGAGAGATTGACCTGTGAGTTCTGTTGACAAGCAGGCGAGTGTGAGCCGCTGCCGTGTGTTACTTCCTAATCGTGCTGATACCACACATCCATAGGGTTGTTTTTCTTCTTTACGGGAGCTGAAGAGGATCAGAATTTTAAATGTGAGCTGATCCCACAGAGGAGAAATGTGCAGTCTGTGCTTTTTGGATTATCTTGTCACAGACATCTTTACCGGAGCCTTTTCACAGCTCTGCTCATTTTCAGAAAAAGTCAAAGTAGCGTCGTGCACGCAATCCTCGGCTCATTGTGTCTGTTGTTCCAAGGCAGAACAACTACACATGCACATTTTAGTCACGCACAAACCTGCTACACACAAACCTGCTACACACAATGCACGCTGGCAGCAGGAGGAAACCGGTTTGTTACACAAGCTGCTGCGAGCAGTGATGACAACCTGCTGGGATGTACACAACACATCTGAGAAGTAATGATACTATGAATATTTATCATCTGAAAACACTGACACCTGCGCCCATAAATAATTCTGAAAAAGAAAGAAAAGTTTATGAGTCCTGATAAAAGAAAAACACAACTGTTCTTCCAGAAATGACTTTTGTTTTTCTGCGCCTGTCGCCCGTAGGCTCTGATGCTCTGATCCCCGAAATAGAAACAAATCATTTTTTGGTATGAAAGCTTCATTTTGACTCTGAAATCTCATTAGCTCGCAACCAACAAAGATCATAATCCAATCTAAACACGGCCTTGCACTGCAAGTCGCAGGGAACATTAAGCATCGTGGATCGATATCTCTGTCATGCTTTATGCAACATGACTCATATTAAAGAAAGCCACTGATAATTGAATTATTTTCATTCTCTGCCTTATGGTGAATTTATTCCCTTCTCTAACGGCCCATTTCACCATTCAGCCTCCAGTTAATTTAATGGTCTCTGAGCAGGTTGGAAGGAGCCGCTCCCCCGACGTGAATATCTGAGCCAGACGACACCAGAGAGGGAGAGTATTGATACAGCATAATTCATTTTTGCATAAGATTCCTTTTTTTATTCCCTGGAAACCGGTGACATTTACAGAAGTCTGTCACCGGTTTGACTGACGAGCAGAGTCCAGAGGATTCACCTGAGACTCTCACACAGTTTGCTTCTGTTCAAATACACAGAAAAGCAGGATCTATTGTAATTTGTGTTTAATAAACTGATTCATCTACAACAAGTTTAATATTCCTGAATCAGATTTAGTTTTATCTGTCAGATTCCTGTTGTGAATATAAACGATTGAGGTTTGTTTGAAAGACAAGTGATTTAGTAATGCTCTGTATAGTGGACTCATTGTTTCCCACAATGCATTGTGAAAAGTAGCGAACAACCGATGGTCACTAAACAAAACAAATAAATGTGAATAAATCCTGTCTGGTTATTTTCTGACTGTTTCATTGACAGCTCCCCAAAAGTGAAGCCAAAACGCCTCCATCTGCCCCTGGTGGCTGGCTGCGGTATTGGTCACAAACCCAGCCTCCTCCATGTTAGTAGATGGTGAGTTGACCAAACTAAAAAGTACACTTTGAATCAGTTTTTCTCAAAAATGATTGAGTGTTCATGATTCTGGTAAGTTTGGTTTTAATTTAAATAGTACTTTGATGTAAAAAGTAAATAAAAAACATTTGTCCACTGGACCTTGACATCATTGCTCCACCCCCCACGATAGGTTCTGCACAGACTTCATCAGCACAAGATGGCCGCGTTCATATTCTGGATATTGTGGCTTCATCTTCTGGATCGCTGGAGGAAGTGGAGACTCGTCGTCCATCTTTATTTCCTGAGGCACCAACGAAATGTCCTGCTGATCAAATGTAGTCATTTTTTAGATAATTAGAACAAAACAAGGAACATAGAAATCCGGGTAAGACTGACGGTGATTTCTAGGAACGTTAAAGATTGATGTGGAGCTCGTCTCCTCAGGCAGGTCGTGTTGAGCCTCGGGTCCTGACAGCTGAGGTGCAGCCGGGGGGGCCCTGCCAGGGGACGCTCAGGGGTGAGCGTGGGATGACAGAACTTTCAAACCTCTACAACGTCGTGAAAGACCCAGAAGCTTAAAGAGCTTTTAAGATTCGAACGTGAGATCAGGCAGAGTGTGTGGGTGGAGCAGGGAACGAGGCCGATGTGATCTGAGTCTCCGACGTCGTGTTGAAAGAGACGCTCTGTCAGTTTCAGTCAGACGCAATCTGCTCCAGTCCTCAAAGCACATCAGAGGCAGGCAGCTGTTTAGGAAACACGTCACATCAGACACCGGCTCCATCGCTTCAGGCTCTGACGTCCTGTCTTCACGTCTCAAGGCTTTTTAGAAACAGAAATATGAATTTACCGGTGCCTCTTCGTCACTGGGAGCTGCCCAGTTCAACAGGAGCCATTACTGGGGAGCAGCGTTATGGGTCAGTGGCAGGACAAAGGCTTCCACTGACTGCACAACCAAAGATCTTTTTTTTAAATGTACCTGAGATACCTAAGAAAAGACAAACTCCAGCTATCCTGATATTAGGTTTCTGAAATAGAACAAGATCCCAAAACACAGAATCCTGCGTTTCCCATAATGCAACTCTTTTATTTTACCCTTAGTGCATACAAACTTATCTTAACTTATGTAGAATCTGTGAACCTCCCCTTTAACAGACTCATAATACCCTCGGATAACAACTGCACTTGCTTTTAAGAGTTTCTTGGGCAATTTCTGTTTACTCTGTAACATTGACTTTACTTAATTAGAAATAAAGACTTTATGATACCATATGAATTAAAACCTTTGTGTACAGATGTGTGAACAAATCTCTACTGACATATTCTATAATGGGGGAATAAAAAAACAAATCCATTGGTTCTATCTGATGACTGCACGTTGAGGTTTTCAGCTTCTCAAGCAAATGAATCCTCAAACTTCCCTCTTCAGTCAGATGTCTCCTGTTGTAATTCATATTAAACCAACAGGGGACGAGCTGCTCTGAAGACATGAAGGTCACATGTTTGATTCCCGGACACGATAAGCGGTGTCCATCAACCGCCATGTGTTCTGCTGAAGTGTCCTTCAGCTCCATATCTGCTGGAGGCAGGTCACCCTGGATAAGAAGTGCTCTTACTGTAATTGTGTCTGTGCTTGTTCTGGTAGATCAGAGCCACGTTTACCAGGTGACACATCACAAGGTTCCAACACAGAATTAATAAAGATAAATAGGAATTTAGATCCTTAAGAGGATGATTTCTGTTGCTTCAGGTGAATGATAAAGACAGTTTTAGTAGAAAAGGCTTCGATATGAATCCAGAGTAATAACGTTTCAGTAGGAAGGAGATGAAACTTCACTCTGTTGTTGCACTTGATCCAAAATTCAAAACTAACATCACTGACTGATTCCTGAACTTTCCTACCTTGACCTAAAATTTAATTTTGATTTTGTGCGTCGCTTGTTTGAGCCCCACTATCAATATTTCATGTTCATAACAACACAAGAGGGCAGAGATGCACTCAGAGAGACGCAGCTCCGAACAGGCAACATGTGCTTCCAAACTGAAAGAGGGAGGCAGGTCTGCAAAGCAAACACACATTGATAAAATGAGATTATTTGACTAAACCTTTCCACCAGAATCCGCCTGGTCTCCTCCACAGCGTGTGGTTTCTTCTCTGGTTTTATTCAGGTCATATTTCGACTCTTGGGAGCCGTGACTGAGACGCAACTTGAGAGGCCGAGTTGGTCTTCAACTCTTCACAGCTTCAAGTGAATCTGCCGAGTCGTCACGTATGAGCACCGACAGGCTGCTGTTGGTTCGTTTCTCCTTTTCAGAGGAGCTGGAGAAAAAACCCTCAGTGGTTATTGTCACGTCCTTGGTTCTATAACATCAGTTTGGATTCCAGAGAACTGAGCCCACGTGCTGCTGCCCGCTCACTGTGCCGCCCCCTGCAGGGTGACGTTGAACTCGCGGCCCGGGGGCTGCCGGCGGAAGGTTGTCGAAGATGGTCCGTCGCCATGGCGATGACCCTGTGTCGTCCGGCATCGCCCACCACCTGCCGACGAGCGGCTGCTCACTGACCTCGGGAGCTGTGGCGTTCCCCGGATTCGCCTGAAGACAAGACGCAGGCTCGTGTTGTTAGATAACAACAGAGAAGGACGAGGCTGCTGTTTAGACATGAAACAGGGCCAAAGTGTTACACAATCACAACCACAACCACACACACACACACACAAAAACACAAACTCACTCGCAAACACAAACACAAACTTAATTATGTTGCTATGGAAAAACTGAAGCTATTGTTTTATTCTGACAGGTCTGACAGAAAGATGAAATGAAACAAGCTGCATGTTCCTCCATCTTTCTATCCCTCCATCCCTCCGTCCATGCCTCCCTCCATCCATCCCTCCCTCCCTCCCTCCCTCCCTCCCTCCCTCCCTCCCTCCCTCCTCTCTGAATTCCAAACACTGACTACTACAACGTCTTCATTCTTCCTCTTTGTCTCCTGCTGTCGTTTTGCTTCTGTCCTACTTGTTGGTGTCCTCTCCAGGTGTTCCTGGTTGGTTGTCAGATATAATTATTTCACGTGTCCCTTGAGACAAACACAGAGCGTCTCCTGAGGTTTCTTTTGTTTTTCACTCACCTGCACAAATTATCTCATCTCTCACCATCTGCTGCTCAGTCTCAGGTTTTTTCTTTCTCACAGCAGCTAAACACAAGCGACTGCACGTTGCAGTGATCTGTGCGGTGCTGGTGGATCCTCAGAGACGGACCAGGGTCAAAGTTTGGTTCTGCATTCCGTCCGGTGCACATGAGGAGGAGCTGTGCTTGTATTCTGCAGCCGTTGATGATTTATAAACAGTTCTGTTGAATCAGAGTTCGAGAAGTTTCCAACTAAGATTGTGTGGAAGTGTTGCTCAGTGTTTTCTCTTGAGATGATGGATAAAGGTTGAATTCAGGCTCGTTAGACAGATGGTTTCTAGTTCAGACACTTTTTACTGACGAGATTAGTGTGAATGTTTTCTTAGAAGAACATACATGACAATCCAGGGGCCCTAACTTCTAAACTTAAATTTAATATTCTTATTTATTATAGTTTATAAGTATGACATAAACTTCCTTTTGGTTCCGTTGTCCTCTCCACCACTTCCAGCTGATGTGTCGCTAACTTTGTCTGTCGTTTGGTGCTTGGAAGGTTTTGTAAAGTCGCTCTGAAGCTGGAAAAAGCTTAAAGAATAAGATAAAATATCAAAATAACTGTACATGTAGATAATAACAACTAAAACAGTGCAGTCGTGACCTATAAGACTAAAACAAAGAGCTGAAAGAAGCTAAAATGCTCCATCAACGTCACAGTTCGAGCAGTCAAGTGATTAAAACCTTAAAAAATATAGATTATAGCCACTTTAAAACACATTAAATGCAAATAACTATTTAACTTATTTAGTTAATAGTCTCACCATTGATCAGTTAAGTCTTAAAGTCTCGGGTTTGAGGGAGAAAGTATAATTTCTGAACTTTCACTACATTTTTGAGTAGTTTTTAAGGCCTTGAATGAAATAGTGAAGTCTTTGGTGTATAAAATAGGATCCAACCTGTGTGACATTACATTTTTGCAAAGCAGAAAACAGAACAATCAGCCAGTGTGAGTGTGAGTGTGTTTAGTCGGCAGCATTCAATTTGTTTTAATTCTAAGTGGAAATCCTCGACCACTCGACACTGACACTTCTATCCACCGGTTTTCTATTAGACGGAGTCACAGCTCAACAGCTCCGCGCCCCGAAGAAGAAACATTCTTAGAATCATTTCATTGACTTTACAACGGTTTCTCTTTCTAGAACAGGCCCGTGTCCCCACCGAGGGGAATCGTGTGCTTAATGCTGCGTGAAGCATAATAGTCTGCCGGGTCTGAGATTTAAAACTGAGTCTGTTTTATTGTTTAGGAGCTGATGGTTCCCTCTGAATGCAGTTTGGCATCTTACCCACTGAGTAGCGGGAGTGATTCGATCTGCCGGAGACGTTTTATCTACTCACACAGCAGCCGTGTCTTTTTATTGTTATTTTTATTGACAATATACGAACGTTTTTTTTGCAGCTTTACATCTGTGTTTCAATCTAATAAAAGAACAAATCTCACCTATAACAACGGCAGTAGATGAATGTCAGACTCCGAGTGCACATCCCGGGGTCGTCATGGTGATTCATCCTCCTCAACCGCTGACCTCAGGGGATCGCTTCACACTCACGGACACGGTGGGTGTTTGTGTTTCATGAACACGTGTCACTGCTGTGCCGTTGGCTGCCGTGTTGCACGGGGTCAACCGGTTGTTGCTCTCGCGCTCCGGGCCCCTGCTGTCTGTGTGCTGGCGAGCTGAGGAGTCCTGTCCAAGGAGAGAAGTTATCTAACCAGAACCTCCTCCGACATGTGACCCTCAGGCCCACGCACACCTCCGCTGTGCAAGGCCTCCGCGTGTGGGAGAGCGTGAAGGCCTTTCAGAATCTCACTCTCTCCTCATTCCTGCTTCCAAATGAATCCCTGACCTCTGACTCTTCTCCTCCTGAGCCGTGGACTCTCTCTGATGTTTTCACAGTTTTCAGGGTGTGATCCCATCTTGTGTGAAATGGCGTCTAAACGCAGGAGTTACTGTAAAGACGTTTTTTTTTGCAACATGGCGGAGAAGAGAGACTGCACGGCCACGGAAACCATAGCAACGCCGGTGAGAGTCGGACAGGAGCACTCGCACCGTCGTGGCACTTAGAAAATATCAGACGTGTTTTTGAAACCACGAGAGGACGATGTGCAAACACATTGGCGTCTGGGATCTCACACTTTTCTCTTCTTGTAGGTCTGCTCCCTCCTCCCAATCCCTGTCTCCCCCTCCGTCTCCCCCTTCATCCGTTTTCTCCTCGTCTTCATCCATCCATCCCTGTCCTCTTCATTTTTCCCGGCCTTGTCTGAAAACTGCTTGGTCATTTTCCGTCTCCTCTCCTGTAATCTTGTTTATTAACCTTGCGCCATCAGAAACTGATCCGTCTGGACATGTCTCTGCTGTTCTGTCCTCGTCCCTGCACGCCTCACCCCTCCTTCCCCTTACAGATATCTGTCCCTTTATCTCTCCCTTATTAAGCTTTCACCCTTTTTCTTCCGCTCTCTCTCTTCTTCATTTCCTTTCCTCTCCTCTTCATCATGTTTCTGTCTCCCTCGTGCATCTTTTCGTCCCTTCGTCCCCTCCGTGACTCGTCTGTCTGTCTGACTCCCTCACTGTCTTTGACTCCCCTTGTTATTCTCTCCTCAGCTCTGTCTGCCTGCCCCGTCTGTCCACCTGTAGCAGCTTCATCAGTGTGGCTGGCGTCCATGATGTCAGAGGGCGTCTTGTAGAACTTGCAGAGTCAGTGATGGTTTGAGCTCCGCAGCTCAGCAGGGGGTCCAGCCGCTCCTGCAGCGATGTCTTCTTCAGCACATCTTTTGGCATCGATGTCAGCCCAGCCGCTCTGCACAGATGCACGGCGCCTCCTGGTGGCGAGCAAAGGAGGAGGAAAAGGAAGGGATGAGAGCGAAAGTTGGAGGGGGTAGGACTGAACTGACATGTGGCCAGAAGTATGTGGACAGAGGTCTGAGTCTGTAAACAGACACTATGACAGGAGGAATTTTTGTATAATCATACTTGAAATTTTTAGCCACAAAGTCATTATCAACCACTTCTTATATTAATAATACAGCATAATAATTAGAATTGTTTGCAATATTACTGAAGAATATCACAGTTTAGCATCTGCACAATTTCTAATGAGAACAATGAACTTCAAAGATCAGTGACTTGTCATTTGTATTTATTCAGATAACTTTTACACTTGTAAAACTACAAGTGTAAACTTGTAAACTGCACATTAATACAACTCAGGATCCAAATAACTAACAGTGACACATTATGATCATATCATCACACTGTTATGTCATAACTTTACTTTACCAGATGAAGAGCAGCTGCTCACACTAACAGGTTAATTATGATAAAATGTTCAGATGATTATTTTTTGTCTTTATGCAAAGACATTTTACACAATACTGATATTTATTAACCTTAACATTAATATCAATATTATTATGGTGATTAAGATGAGAATGATTTGATTATGATTTTATGATTATTACTATCTGCTATCAATAATCAATCATTATGTGTGACAGAGTTTAAATATGACAGTTACACAACTGTTCTGGTCTCGCTCCCTTCACCCTCTCTCTCGTCGCTCCCCAACCGGTGGAGGCAGAGTTTTTATTCTTATGAAATATTGTCAGGTCTCACCTTAAAAGATCCTTGAGATAATATATATATATATATATATATATATATATATATCTACTGTGACTTGGCACTATACGAATAACATTGAGCTGGTTGAGAGTAACACATTTATTTTCTGTGCAGTCGCTCTCTGGGCTGCAGAGTTAAACTGAAGCTGAGTCGACGATGAAAGAGAAAAGATTATTACTGCTGCTGCTGCTGCTGCTGCTGCTGCTGCATTGTGGATGGAAACCAGGAAGCTTTCAAAGAGCAGCTCTGTTGTGTCGTGACCATGAAAGTTTAGAGGAAGACTGATTAAAAACAGAAAAGTCACAGAATGTATTGGTCAAACTAACATGTATATAGTTATATATTGGACCCTAATCAGCCTGGTAAACACGTGTTCGACTCAGTGGTTGCAACATGAGTCATGAAGCTCTTGTCAAACTTCTTCTGCAGTAATTTCTCTGTCATCTCATGACATAACACCTCCTCGTCTCTAATCCTCCTCGTACTCTTCGCTCACATCACGTCAGATTAATCGTGAACACAAACCGTCGACTCCTCGTCTTCTGAAAGTGAGACATTATTATTCCTCCTCACTCTGTGTCGTACATTACAGCGAGTGAGACGGGTAATCCACCAGCCTCGACACTCTGCAGTATTAAAAACCTAAATGATCCTCTTCACGCAGTCAGCTTAACTTAGTTTCAGATTCATAAATGTGAGCCGGGATGCGGCTGTTTTAATAAATCAAAACAAGTGAAAGCTCCCATTCCTCCACTTATTCCAAAATGCAGACATCATGTGTGAATGTGACATTAATCCACTGAATCCTCTGCAGCAAAACACTGTTACTCAACTGTGTGCATTTTAAAAATGTGATATTTTACATTCAAACCTCGACTACGGACATGATTAATTCAGTCTGTTATCTGAGGCTGTGTGAGTGAGACAGGTGGAATCAGGGAGGAAGGAGGAAATTCAATAAATTTGCATTAGTGGTGTACACTGCGCCTGTGGGCAGTAAATTATAAATGAATGTTATATATAGATATGATAATAAGAGTCCGAGGAAGCATCTGTAGGTTTTTCAATGTAGGCTTTTATGTTTAAAAATATAAATTGAGTTATTTAAAACAATGGCTCTTTCTTTACTCTAATTATTATAAAGTATATAAACCGAGGCCAAGTTACTTTATTATAAATAAACGTACATTAAAGTAGAATATAGACACAGATGCTATTCACTTGTATACAGCTCATTAGAGTGCGACTGAGGTTCATCAAATTAAATTACGTTTTACTGTCTAGACTGAGTTCCTGTGTGAAACATGTAGAATAGTGCAGCTGAAACAATAAGATGATTAATCAACTCATCAATACAGAAAAATAAAGGGAAAGCAATCGATCAATTATCAATAATTTAAGACATTTTCAACCTCTTTTTGCTGCTTTTGCCTGTAAATTGAATATTGTTGAACTGTTGGTTGGACAAAACAGGACATAAGACAATAATCGAGATAATAACATTAAATCAAGATTAATTTTGTATAAAATGATACCTTAACAAGTGTCACAGACATTTAACACGATATTATATGGAGTATTATTTTATAACACTGATAAAAAATATGCAGTAGGTGTACAAGTAATCAAGTAACAGTAGAAACAGTCTGAACTTTTGTTTTTCTTTCAGTAAACTTTACGTTTCCTTATCATTCCAACTCATTACGAGGCCTCATCATGACAACAAGTCCAACATGACAATAGACAGTGATCATTGTGTCTCACAACAGTGGATCCTTCAAACTCATCAGCTTGTACATTATTCCTTGTTAAGCCTGAGATGCACCAGTGACCTCTGCTGACAGAGAGGAGAAGCACTCTGAGGTTCTCATGAGGAGACAAAAGGGTGAACATGAGTTCACACGAGAATATCATCATCAATATTTAAATCAGAATGTATCTGTTACAACGGACATTTTAATAATCTGTGAAATGCTCCTAATTTGTTAAGCTAAAATATATTTAAAAAGATGCTGTTTCTCTGTTTCATGTAATTTTAAATGTAATATTTGTATACTTCATGGTAAAAAAATCACACAAGATGTGTTGTATTTACAGTATCAACGATTGACTACCATCTGTCACTGCTATTATAATATATTATATTGTATTGTATTATATTTTATATTATAAGAATAAATTAATCAATGGAATAGAAGATGTTCAGATCTTTGATGGCATAAAAGTAAATTTAATGTGATATTAGCTCATCACTTAATGAGTTTGTTTTGTCTTATGTTTGCTTGAATAATATAAATAAAGTTTAAATTTTTGGGAAACTATATATATATATTATGTATATATCCATATATATATATAATGAGTATATATATATATATAGATATATATATATAATATTAGTGAATTGTTTTATATTATACACATGTAATTTATAAACAGTTAATGTATCTTTAGAGAAAATCGAATACCAAGCTAGTTTCCTGGTTTACTACATTTCCCACAACCCCCCGCGGCCCGTACAGGAGAGCCTGCGTCACGTGCTTCGCCAGTTTCCGGTGTGAGTGTAAATGGAGCCATGACACAGTGGAGGAGGAAAGCTGCTTCTTCCCGGAGGAACCGACACTGAGCCACCGACCAGGCCTCCGCTCCTTCCCCGCTCAGAGCGCCGCGCACAGCCGCCGCGATGGAGGCGGTGCCCCGGATGCCGATGATCTGGCTGGACCTGAAGGAGGCGGGCGAGTTCCCGTTCAGCCCGGCCGTCAGGCAGGTGAGGCTCGGGGTGGGGACCGGGGAGCAACAGGGCTGAGCCGGAGAGAGTCAGCCCGGCACGGATTACCGACGCCCGGGTAAACCCTCCAGGAAGCTGACGTCCGACCGACAGCTTCTGCGTGTGTCCCGCGGAGGAGACGCGTCCCGGGCCCGGGGCTGGGCTCCGGTCGCTGGTGTGAATCCCTCTGACCACCGCCTTTTGTTTGCTAATGGCAGCCAGCTGCTAGCTACACAACAAGCTAGCAGCTGGGGGCGAAGTTAGCTCCTCAGCAAGTGGCGAACTCCCAGTAAACCCAGTGGACAGTCTGTGGGACTGAAGCTGGAGGTTAAAACTCATGATAATAATAAACTGTGATCTCATTGTCACGTGCACCTGAAGTCAGAGGAGGAGAACAAACATCTGGAGATCGAGCAGGAGGCTGACATGTTGTTTACAAGTCTTCATCCCAGTTCTGTTCACTGGGAACAATAAGAACAACATGCACGTGTTATAACACTTTAATAATAATGATAATAACAAGACATCACAGTGAACTAGTGACTGAAAGTAAAACAAAAGGTTTGAATAACTAGTCAGTGGCTCGGGTCCAGTCCCACATGATAACAGTGATCTCATCCTCACGTGCAACTGGTGAACGAGTCTGACACATGTGGTTTACAAGTCTTCATCCCAGTTCTATTCACTGGGAATAATGAAAACAACCTGTACTTGGTATAATACTGTATTTATAATAATAATAAGATAAATTCACAATGGATTTTTAGACAGCCAAGCTCACCTGACAATATATCACCAATAAACACATGTAGGATAACAGTTAAACACACAAACACACAACAACAATACAACATGTTTGAAACAAAATCAAAGGTTTAAATGTGATTAGTAAGTGATAGATAAAAACAGAGGGAAACAGATGTGTTTTGAGTTGGGATTTGAACCTGTGAGGTGTGGCTCCAATGGTTTACATGTTGGGATGGAGAGAGAGGGGAGATTATAAAGTTGTAGAGGGCTTTACAGGTGAGAGTTTCCTAGTGTTGTTCTTATCAACCTGAAGCCAGTGAAGCTGGATGAGGAGTGAGGTGCTTTGTGGATTTGCTGCAGGTGATAATCCTGGCAGCAGAATTCTGGATGGTTTCGTCATTCTTAAAGTTTAATTTGGAAAACCAGTGAGGACGTTGTCGCCAGTACAGGAAGTGAACAGGGCATGAATCAGTACGGAGTGCATTACAAAAGTTATTATTTATAGATAATTCTAATTATAAAGATAATAACTTATTTTTGTGGTACTTGTTCATCTACACAAGGTCACAAAATACATGAGAATAAAACAACACAGAAGGAGAAAAGATTAGGTGAGATAACGTGAAAGAAAATATCAGGCATTAATAAATAGACTTTTAAAACTACTATCAAATGTATGATGACAACTAGATTGCTCATATATACAAAATGTCTTCCCACATATACGACTATTACCACAAATACAATGACTGTTACTGGCTTTAATATGAAGGGCGTCATTTCTGTCAAATGACTAATGTCCTGAGACGACTTTGATCTTCTTCTTGTGTTGTTTCACCAACAGTTGAAACTCTAGAGAAAGAAAAGTCCCTGATCTATTTGGACTTAGATAAATCATTTAAATGGCTCAGTAGTTCGGTTGTTTCCCGGCTCGTCATGTGAATGCTTCTCGCTTTTCCCCTCGATCTATAATCGGTTGACCAACTTTCCAGCTCCTTCCTGAATCAGATATAAGAAGAGATCTTTGCCCTCTCAGGTCACTGCTGTTTACCGGCAGTAATCATCCTGTCACAGAGTTATTTTCATTGCACTGCTCAGGTCAACACCTTCATTCAGAAATGTTAAATGTGATTCACAGAGGAAAAACAAATGAAGTCACATCTTGCCACATCTCTAACAGTGAATGCTGACCTCAGGGTTTAGCATGTAACGTAGAGGTGTTGGTTTTCATTTAGGAAGTTAAAGTTTAACATTCGAGAGGTTAATGCTGCTTCTCCTTATTGCCAAAGTGGTTGACAACCAATGCCTCGTTTCAGAGCGGGACAGTGCTCGTCTTGTTGTTGTGTCATTGTGCATCTGTCCGTCGCCTTGTGACCTTCCTGCCTCAATCATTTCATTGAAAAACAGAGCGATAATGACCAGTCAGAGAATCAAGTCGGCTGTTTACTTCCTTCCAGGGGCTCATGAGGACAAGGAACGTCTTGGCAGAGCACGATGGGAGCACAGAGCCAGAGAATCCAAACTCTTGGTTTTTGCTTGAGGCCAAAGATTTGCATAATAATTCATTATCTGCAGTTGAAAGACATCTGGGGTCAAAAAATCTATTTTCTCAGCAGTTATCCTGCATAACAGATATTTAATTAAAAATGATTTGTTGGTAAGACCGAGGACTGAACTCTTACATTGTAATTCCAGTCTGGAGCAGCCTTCTTTTTCCAGTATAAGCGGGAAGTGACTCAGTTCTTTTTAAGTGTTGACCTACTTTTTCTTTCTGTGTCTTCGCCTCCAGTTCATCTTGAAGAACTACGGAGAGAATCCTGACAACTACAACGAGCAGCTGAAGAAGCTGGAGACGCTGCGGCAGGTAGGTTCGTTGTAAACTCTCTGTTTTCTGTCAGATCTCTGTGGCTCAGGCTCGATTTGTGTTCCTGTGTCTTTGATCAACTTCATGGAAGTCAGCTGAAGAGTTTTTGCATATTCCCGATTAGTTGGACAAACAAATCGTTATTAGATGTTTCGACTCACAACCAGAAGTCACAAGTGGGATCATGTTTCCTGCAACTTGACTGTTTGGAGGAGGCCTACGACCTTGAAGGTTGTACTTCTGGTTTAACCTGTGGTTAAGTCAGAGATTAATAAACTATGTTCAAAGAAAACAAGGTTGAAGAGAGTGGTAAATTATTGGTTTACACAAACACCTACTCAGGAACCGAGGATGTACAACTCTAGAAACACACTAAACAGAACAAATCTCACACATAATATTTAAGGAAACCAAAATCGCGTCCTTTTCAAATACAGACTCTAACACAAGAGGCTGTTGAGCTCATCAGTGCTGATCATTTTTTGATTGAGTTTTTATATGTTTTACTGTTAGTAACTCTAATAGTAGAGTCGTTTCTGTTGGTGTCAGTTTGCACATCCATCTCTGATCTGGTCCCAGTGAGAATCAAACTGCTTCTTACCTCTACAGAGGAGTCGTTGTAGCTGCTCTGGTAAAGAACAGGAGATGAAACACCGTTTGTGTCTGTTTCACAGGGAGCAGTGAACGTGACGAGGGATTTCGAAGGATGCAGCACGTTGAGGAAGTACTTCGGTCAGCTGCATTACCTCCAGAGCCGAGTTCCCATGGGGCCGAGCCAGGAGGCGGCTGTGCCCATCTCCTGGTACGAACACAAAGCTAAAAACAATCACACAATCACGAACCGTACACAACATTCACACATACACGTGTCTTCCTGCCACATAAATGTCAGTTAACTGCCACAAATCTTCAAATACAGAGGTGAATAAAAAAGCAAGAAGTAAAACCCAGAAAAATATCTAATGATAACTTCCTGTTGAGACAGTGTCCTAAGGCAGAGCTACTAGTTAGTGTAGATATAACATTTTTCAAATATTATTGAACTTGCATCTGTAGAGTCCACAACATTATCTCCCAACATTCAAATGTACTGTTTTCTAGTCAAATACTCTGCAGTACATGTTTTGCTCGTGTGCAGGACTGAGATCTTCTCTGGAAAAACAGTCACTCATGACGACATCAGCTACGAACAGGCCTGCATCCTCTACAATCTGGGTGAGTGGAGTCACGGAGAGAAATGAATTGACTGAATTGAGTTGTCCACATACTTACACACACAGATCTGCATTGTATAACCTTTTAAAGGAACAGTATGAGTCGCACATAACTCTTGCGTACATTTTTCCAGTATTGTTTTAAGATTGACGTGGAAAAGTATGAATTTTTCCTTAAACTCCTTGTTTTGATTCTCCACAGGGGCCCTGCACTCCATGCTGGGAGCCATGGATAACAGGGTGTCTGAGGAGGTGAGACACACACAAACCCACACACCCAGACACTCACACATACTGTACTATGTCCACACAGTCCCTCTGACCCTCTGCTTCCTGTCCAGGGCATGAAGGTGTCATGTACCCACTTCCAGTGCTCAGCTGGAGCTTTCTCCTACCTGAGAGACCATTTCAGCCACAACTTCAGTGTGGACATGAGCCACCAGATCCTGAACCTTAACATTAACCTCATGTTGGTAGGTAACACACTCACACGCACACACACACACGCACACAAAGGGAAGTGTCTCATCACTCTGTGTCTCCTTCCTAGGGTCAGGCTCAGGAGTGTCTTCTGGAGAAATCCATGTTGGACAACAGGAAGAGTTTCCTTGTTGCCCGTATCAGCGCTCAGGTCAACGTCTTATGATTTAATGTGAATTACAATTAATAATCACATCAATCGATAGTGAGATCTTGAGCAGGTGATAACTGGCTGTGCTGCTGCAGGTGGTGGATTACTACAAAGAGGCCTGCAGGGCTCTGGAGAACTCAGAGACAGCCTCCATGCTGGGGAAGATCCAGAAGGACTGGAAGAAACTGGTTCAGATGAAGATCTACTACTTTGCTTCCATTGCACACGTGAGTCCGATGAGCGAGTGGTTGTGAGAGTGTGTTTTAATTCTGATGTTCACTTCATCATATTCACCTTCCTCTGTTTATCTCTCAACAGCTTCACATGGGAAAACAGGCGGAGGAGCAGCAGAAGTACGGAGAGCGGGTAGGACCATGCAGTTTTAATCAGGACAGAAATTAGAAGCTTCCTCCGTCCATTTGTCCACTTCCCTCCATGTTTCTCTGTTCCTACTCACATTTGTATTTTCTGTTTCCACCAGTTGGCGTACCTGCAGAGCTCCATGGACAAACTCAGTGAAGCCATCAAGCTGGCGAAGGTAGAAAAGCACTTTGTTGTAATGTGTTATTGTCTTTGTAATCTGATTTTCCACTAAACTTAAGCCTTGTGTTTCTTGTCTTGGTACAACCAGGGTCAACCTGACAGTGTGCAGGAGGCACTGAGGTTCACCATGGACGTTATTGGTGGAAAGTGAGCATTTCAATCTTTGTGTCACAGTTTCAGTTGTTTCCTGTAGTTTCACTTGTGGTTTTCAGTGAGTGAACCTGTTTTTCTTTTGAACTTTGACCTTTTAGGTTCAATTCAGCCAAAAAGGACAATGACTTCATCTATCACGAGACAGTTCCTTCTCTGGAAACTCTGGCCTCAGTCAAAGGTAACGTGAAGCTCGAGTATGTTCTCGCTGCTGAGATGACTCACAACTATTATCACTGTTTTAATGCATATGCATGTAGAAGTGTGACGTTGATGTATCTGTTATGAACGGCTCTTTGTTTAACAGTGTTAAATGATAATGTCTCTGACTGACTAATGTCTTCATCTCTCAGCATCATGATCTCTTCTCCTCTTGTAATTCCCCCTCTAGGTGCACCACTGGTCAAAGCTCTCCCAGTCAACCCCACAGATCCCACTGTCACTGGACCAGACCTGTTCTCTAAGTTGGTGCCGATGGCTGCACATGAAGCGTCTTCTCTTTACAGGTATGTCATCTCAGAACGGTGAAAGAATAAAGTGTGTTCAGTCCTTCATGATTAATTTATGTCTCTGGTTACTTCCTGTTTTTCCAGTGAGGAGAAGGCCAAGCTGCTGAGGGACATCATGGCCAAGATAGAAATCAAGAATGAAACACTAGAGTGAGTACATGAGTGTGTGGAGCCTTAAAAGAACTCTTCAGTGATATCAACGTTCATGTTTGGAGATGTGAAGCTTTTATTTTACAGAATAAACGATGTAGAAAATATGTGTATTTATGTTTCTATCCAGTTTCAGGGCATTTCTCACAGTAGCCACTAGTCTGTGCTGTTACTTAGACATGAACATGAATGTACTCATTTCATAATTAATATGCTGCGGCTGTGCAAACTATGGTCCTGTAACTTTTCATCATGACACTATACTGTTCAAGTGGTAGCTCCAATTTATTTAATAACTATCAATCCCATTTGATCTCTTAGCCCAAAATGTCTAAACAAAAAGATCATTGGAAAGTTTGAAAGTTAATATTACTACTGACAGGAATAGATTTGTGTTTGACCAGACTCGGTTCCCAGTGTAGACTGACTGGTTTCGTCTCACAGGCAGTTCATGGACTCCCTGGGCTTGGAGCCGGAGTCTGTGGACAACCTGGACATGTACAGTCACATCCCCCCCGTCCTGATGGAGAAATGTGCGGCGCTCAGTGTCCGACCCGACACCGTCAAGAGCCTCATCCAATCCATGCAGGGTGAGGGAAATCATTTCTGCCCCACATTGTTGTATAGACATATTTAAAGTTTTGTTGATTGTTGGTGTTTACCTCTCTATCACATCCTTGCAGTGCTTTCAGGCGTCTTCACTGATGTGGAGTCTTCACTGAGGGAGATCAGAGACGTCCTGGAGGAAGACGAGACCAGCGAGCGAGTCCTGCAGGAGGTCGGCGGCCCCTCGGCGGGCGACGTTCACCCGGCAGCACAGGGCCAGGCTCTGGCCGAGATCCACCGGGACCTGGAGAAGTACATGGAGGCCCACGAGAAGGCCAGTTTCACCAACACGGAGCTCCACCGGGCCATGAACCTGCACATCAGCAACCTGCGTCTGCTGGGGGGGCCCCTGGAAAGTCTGAGAGAGGCCTTGCCCCGGCCCCAACTGAGTGAAGGTATGTGTGATGAGAAAGTCTGACAGGTTACCATCAGTGTAAAATACAAAGACATCAAAGAGATCAGAGAATGTTAAGATTTCAGTATATTCAATACAAGTCTTGCATGTTTATAAAAAATTTGTTAAAAAGCCTCTTGATGCATATTTAAATTTAAAGAATAAGAAAACAACACGTGAAGGAATCATCAATAAAAGGCTTTTGAGCATGACCAGGTCTTGAGATGATATTATGACATCAGTTGTTTAATTTTCATCACATCATGAAGTTCTATATTGTGGGTGTTACCCTGTGTGTGTGTGTTTGTGTGTTTGTGCAGAGGAAGTCGCCGGGCTGCAGTGCATGAAGCGGATCCTTGGGAAGGTCCAGGAGATGAGGGAACAGAGAGGCTCTTTGGAGAAGCAGCTCCGTGACCTCATCCAGCACGACGACATCACCTCCACCCTCGTCACCACGGAGCGGGCGGACATGAAGGTACGAGGTCGCACCTAGTTCCCTCAAGGCCACACAAAAGACCACTGTCACTTAAAAACAAAAATAAATGATCTGCCAACCCTTTGTCCTTCCAGCGCATATTTGAGGACCAACTGAAGAAGTACGAGCAGGTGAAGGTTTACATCGAGCAGAACCTGGCAGCTCAGGAGAACATCCTGAAGGCCCTGACGGAGGCTAATGTCCAGTACGCCTCAGTACGCAAGGGCCTGAGCCAGACGGAGCAGCAGTGGAACGGCACCGTCCAGGGCCTGGTGGGCTCCTATGAAGCCTACGAGGACCTGATGAAGAAGTCCCAGGAGGGGAAGGAGTTCTACGATGACCTGGAGGCCAAAGCGTCCCGGCTGCTGGACAGGTCGAAGGCCTTGTGTCAGACGAGAACCGAGGCGAGGAAGCCCGTGCTGGAAAAGTGAGGGCAATGTTTCAGTCTCTATTAATTTCCAGTCTTCTAAAGGTGACGTTTGAATGTTCTTCTCATGCTCTTTACTCTGTTTCCCTCAGGGAGACCCAGAAGAAGCCCCCAGCTCGACCCACGGCAGCAAAGCCCTCCCTGAGGCCAAAGAACCCAGATGACGACTCTGCCTGCTCGAGCCTGGACGACCCGGAACTGGCCCAGCTCAGTGCTGCCATATTGGCCTTGGGAGGTGACTTACCGGAGGAGCTCCGCAGCCTCCCCCCTGACATTCCCTCCCTCACCACCTCTCGTCAGCCCGGTCCTGAAGTCTACATCCCCCCCGGTGTGAACCTGGGCGGCAGCAGCAGCTCTCTGCCTTGGCCTGGTGCTCAAGCTGCCGGTCTTCCTCGCTTCCCGGCCAACCTGCCACCTCCAGAACTTTTGGCCCGGATCGCTCAGTTTCCTACTTCAGGAGCTCATCCACACGGACACCTTCCCCAGATGCCTCCACAAATGCAGACAGTGGCAGGTTATAGGCCACCGCCGCCTCATGCTCCCCAACCGACACCAGTCCGACCCTCCACTACCACCGTGGACAGCATTCAGGCCCCGATCCCCAGCTACGCCCCGACACCGCACCACCCGCACCCAGCTGGCTACGCTGTCCCGCCACAGATGGGGGCCTATCCCCACTTCATGCCCCAACCAGGGATGCCGCTTCGAGGCCCTAGCCAAGCTCCTGCACCCCAACCACAGCAGCAGAAACATCCACAGCACTACCCCCAGGCCATGGGGCAACAGCTGCCTCAGGGCTATCAGCCTGCACCAATGCCCGGTCCTCACCTCCAGGCCCAGCAGAGCTACCCTCATGGATATGTGCCCCAGCAGCCTGGTGTTCCTCCACAGTATCAGCAGGCATTCCCAGGACAGATGCAAAATGGTTTCCAGCCGCGACCTCAGTTCCCACAAGGCTATCAGCCTCCTCAGGGCTACGGGCCCCAGCAGCACCATCAGATGATGCCAGGCTCCATACCCAGGCCTCCTCACACTGCACACCCCCAAATGCCTCCAACATCTCAGCCAGCTCCCCCCGGGTCACAGCCCTATCTGCCCCATCCACACCAGCAGATGCCCATTGGACTCCCTCACCAACACATGTTGCCACACCAGCAACAACAAATGTCAATGCCCCCCAACCCCCAGCAGATGCTGCCACACCCACAGATGCAGATGCCAGGAGGTCCCAGACCCCAGATGCCCCCCACAAGTCAGCCAATGCCACCGGTCTCACAGAACTACTTGCCCCCCACCAGTCAGCCCATTCACCCTGCAATGCACCCACAGATGCCCCCTGCCTCACAACCTCATATGGTCCCTGGTCCTCAGGTCCACATGCCAAGGGGCCCTATGCCACAAATGCCCCCCAGTGCACTACCCCAACAGCATCATCAGCAGCAGCAGCATCAGCATCACCCCCACCCCCACCCGCACCCCGGACAGCCTCCTATACCAAACATGCCCCAGCAGCCTATTCAGATGCCCGGCCAACCCCAGGCTCAGCCCCCTCACTCTGGGGGAGTGTGCTACCCAGGAGGGGCCCCGATGATGCCTCAGCAGCCCCTGGCCCCTCAGCCTGCTCCCCCCCAACCTCAGGCCCCGCTCCCCATGATTCATCCACAGCCTTCTACTATGTACCCTTCAGCTCCAGGACCTAATGTACCTGCTAGTGCCCCACAGCAGCCCACTGCCATGGGACCCCTTGGTCCACATGCTCCCTCTGCTCAGCACATGATCCAGCCCTCACCTGCTCAACCACCTGTCCCTCCTTCCCCTTCACCTTCCCCCTCTCCCTCTCCCTCTCCAGGCCCTACATCTCTGGGACTGAGACCCACACCAGCCCCCACCCCCGGAGGCACAGCACCATCCACTCTTCCCTCCCCCTCGGCCGTCTCTCCCTCCACGTCGCTTTTCCAACGCCAGAACTCAAGCACAGACGACCTCCTCTCCTCGAGCCCAGAGAGCCAACCCGGAGGCCCCAAGGCCCCGACCAATGTCCTGCAGCCGACTAAAGCTGACCCACAGGACGGGGAGCGTCGGAAGAAAAGCACCCAGGCAGTTCTCCTGATCCAGGGCGACCCATACCAAGCCCCAGAGCGTGTGGCCCGGCTTCATAGTGAACTGGAACGTTACAGAGCCCAGGTAGATTCCCTGGAGCACCCCTCTGAGACTGAGGGCGGCCTGTCAGTGCTGGACGCCCGCTGGAAAGAGCTCCAGGATCAGCAGGAGAAAGACGCCCGGCAGCTGTCCATCGCCATCGCCCGCTGCTACACCATGAAGAACCGCCACCAGGACGTCATGCCCTACGACCTGAACCGTGTGATGCTGCAGTCCGGCAAAGACGACTACATCAACGCCAGCTACGTGGAGGACTTGTCCCCGTACTGCCCTCGCCTTATTGCCACTCAGGCTCCCCTCTCCGGCACAGCGGCAGACTTCTGGCTGATGGTGTACGAGCAGAAGGTTTCTCTGATCGTCATGTTGGTGTCGGAGCAGGAGCTTGATAAGGTGCCATTATGAGTTGGTTGTTCCTTAAATATCTTTTGATACAGATCATCTCTTTATCCTCATTGTCTTGTTACCGTCTGTTTTCAACGTTCTTATGTTCTTGCCTCTCACAGGGAAAAGTTCTGCGTTACTTCCCAACCGAGCGCGGCAAGCAGGTCGCTCAGGGACCAATCACGCTCAGCCTGACCACGCAGAAGACGGCACCGACACACGTGGAGCGAATGATCAGCCTGCAGTACCGCGACCAGAGCCTGAAGCGCACCGTCGTCCATCTGCAGTTCACCTCCTGGCCGGAGCTGTAAGTCAGCTTCTAAGATACTTTTAAATATAAACAAGTTTCTCTTGAATATCAAATGTTTCACACCGAGTCGTCATCGTTTCTCCGTGTTCGTCCTCAGGGGTCTTCCTGAGAGCAAGAGCAACCTGCTCCGATTCATCACTGAGGTCCACGGGCACTACCTCCACCAGAGGCCCTTACACACACCTGTTGTGGTGCACTGCAGGTAGATACTCAACATGGAAATTAACACCAGCCGGTAACATCCTGTCTGTGTGAGGGGGGTCAGGCTCTGGGATTTGAGAGCAGCGTTTCTTAAATCTTTAAAACGTACCCGTCTTGTTTCCTGCCTCAGCTCGGGTGTCGGACGCACCGGCGCCTTCTGTCTGCTGTACGCGGCACTGCAGGAGCTGGAGGCGGGAAACGGCATCCCAGATCTGCCTGTGCTGGTGAAGAAGATGAGACAGCAGAGGAAGAACATGCTCCAGGAGAAGGTCAGATACACGGAAATAAATAGAAAATCTAATTTAACCTCTGATCCTCAGGGGGAATAGATTCTCAGATATTAGAGGCTTCACATTAACGTCTGTGTCTCGTCTCCAGCTGCACCTGAAGTACTGTTACGAGTCCGTGTTGAAGCACGCGGAGAACGTCCTGCAGCGCCACGGCATCACCACCGCCACCTGCAGCAAGAACACCAACTCTGCAGCCACGAAGGTTTGTCGCCGAAAACAGTTGATGTGTGGTTTGTGGATCCATCAGTCGACTATTTGTGTCTTTGTACAGAGACACTACAAAATGCTCGGCTCCCCTCAGGTTGTCATGGAGACGATTTAACAACCTGAATCTCAGAAAATCTCAAAAACTGATTGAGGGGATAAATCGATTTGTTATTTTTGTCCCACCAACATTCCAGATTCATAAGAAATCTGTCCCAAGTAAAGTGAAGTAAAATAGAGGAAAGGACTGGGACCAGTTCATGTTTTTCGTTTTAGCTTGAAAGGTAAAATAAGTGGAAAACCTACTGGTTATGTACTTCATGTTAGATTATACAGCAGTTTTTACTCTGGTCCTGGACAGAGAATGTCCCATTAATCTCAATTGGACATTTGTCTTCTCACAGAATGTCCCTCGAGTTCGGTGAATATCTGAAAGTAGCTTTTAAAGACGAGCAAAGTATTGAAAGACATCGAAATCATGTCAAAGGCCAAACTATGTTTTTCGACTGTTTAGACGTTTTTCATCTGAACCTAAATGTTATTTGTTTTGTGCCCCTGATTGTTCCAGAGTTCAAGATACTAGTGTTGCTTCTGTCACTTCAGCAGATCGAGTGTCTCCTCTTGTTAACCTGAACCTTCCTGTCCTCTCCGACCCGTCTCTCTGCAGCCTTACTCGAGACAGGAGTCGCAGCAGGATATCGTTCTGGGCGGAGACATGCCCATCAGCTCCATCCAAGCCACCATCGCCAAGCTCAGCATCCGGCCGCCCAGCGCCACCGACCCGGCCATGGAGCAGGCCGAGGAGCCGGGCGGGGCCATCTTACCCGACCTGGACTCTCTGGGTACAGACATCCAGCTGTTCCAGGAGGCCGACCCGCCGACAGATACCCAGCCCCCTTCCTCCTTCAGCCCGCCCCTCTCCTCACCTGCCCACTCTCCACCTCCTCCCAACGGCCTGGACGTCATCTCCCCCTCCCCTCCTGCAGAGGCTGTGCCGAGCGCCGACCCACCCCCCGCTTCCTCTGCTCCTTCGTCCCTGGATCTTTTGGCCTCGATGACGCCGGAGGCCTTCTCCATGGAGGGAGGGGGCCGGGGGAAGCAGCGGGTGACCAGGCAGAGCTTCCTGCAGCAGGTGGAGGGTCAGGGTCTCCACGGGACTCGGGGGGATAAAGGTGACGACCCGCTCGGCACCCTGGACCCCCTCTGGAGCCTCAACAAGCAATGAGTCCCCCAGGCTGCTGCCGTTCTCTCACTCGACCACCAGGCGTCACTAGAGGCCTGTCGCCCTTTCCAATCCCGCTTTGAAAACTAAACGAGCTGAATCCTGGGAGAAGTTCTGTTGATTACCAAGATGTGCCTGGTGGCAGACGGTCGGGGTGAGATGGGAAGTCGGGGGTTTGAAACCTGAAACACACTTTGCTTCTCCCTGCATCACTGGTGGCTTCTGGGACCAGATCACTATGCACTCGTCTGTATCCGTTCATTCTTTCTGTCGCTCTTTGCTGCTTTTCTTTTTATGTCCGTGACGGATGGAACCTGCTCTGCACTTCCAGCACCTGATTCCAAAGAATCCCAGCATGCACTCTATCGTCAGCCTCGTCAAGGCATCACCAGGCTGCGACGTGTTCAGCTGCCCCCCCCCCGTGATCGTTTTAATGACTGGAATAACGTGTGCGTAGCGTTGAAGCAGCTTCTTAAGGACCCCAGTAGTTCCCGTCACAGAGCAGCAAACCAATCAGCTCGTCGTAACCAGTCGATTATTTTTCTTTGTCTTTCGTCTGTAACACTGTAAATATCTTAAATAAAATTAGACTTATCCCCCAAAACAGAAGTCCTCCTGGGAGAAGTGTCACTAATCATTCATCATTGTAAAGATATCAGAATAAATCCAGTAGACAAACTCTGTGGTATCAAAGCCTCTTTATTTGAAAATTAGTACAAAGTCTTGCAGGTTTTTCTCGTGTGTTACAAAACAGTCAATAAGTTACGTCCACTGCGACAGCCGGCCGAGGAAGAGGAGGAAGCTGGAGGGGAAGAAGCAGACGAGTGGATCTTCTCTACAGTCGGTTGGATTTGGACCGTTAATGTTTTAATATTAGAGTTGCAACGGGGGAAATGTTTTTCCTCTGATATGTTCAGTCACAGCTGCACCAGCACAGTTAACTTCCATGAATCAGACGGAACCATAATCACGATTCGGATATTGGTTTGTTTTGAGCTCAAGTCCAAAAAACATTCATGAGAAGCTTCAGCAGCTTCCTCCGCAAAAGGAAGAGCTCAAGCGTTTGGGACGTTTTTGCTTTAGCTCACTTTCTGGAGGAAAAGATCAACAAACCAGATTCACGACGTCCTGAGAAAGAACAGATTCGTACCTTTGATAATTAATTTGCTAAAAATATTTCCCAGAATGCCTCACTTGAGCTTTAACTCAAATTCACATGTTTTTTTTTAATGGCTTTGTTTGTTTGTTTGTTAGAAAACTGAAGATAAAAAAAATTAAGTCCGACAATGAAAAAAAACTACACATTTTCCTGTTTCTAAAACGTTATCGTCCGTTTACAACAAAAAAAATAACAAAAACAAAGTTAAATCGTTAAACACGGTTACCAAGGAGACAACAGGTCTGATTTCTGCTGAATGCAAAACGTATTCATCTTTACTTCCAGTATAGAAGTCCCGTTTTCACTCCTGTTCGTTTGTCTGTTGGTTTATTTATTTTTCAGCAGGATTCTATAAAAACTACTTCAGGGATCTGAACAAAATCAGGAATAATTAGGACTGATTTAGTTTGATGCAGATCAGAATTAAAATCTGGATCCAGTGGATTTAATGTAGCTTCATAGGGGGTAGGTTTTTTATCCCGGCGCTGTGCAGTAACAAAAAGGGATAGAAACCTGTAACTACCACCAATAAATGAGCTTATATTCATCTTCAACCGTTTCAGACGTTTGTCCAAACCAAACAACGAGTTTGGAGCAGCATTAAAACCACGTCCCTGTGAAACCAGACCTGTGACGTGTCGTCAACTCGTTACCGTCTCACACACGTTCCTTTGTGTGAGCTGACGTTTGCATAAGTGCCAATGCATTCAGAGCGTTAAGAGTGCATTGAATTAGTGTTAAGATTCGATAGTCGCTGGTTGTTGTTTAACAGGTTTGTTCGCCACACCTACATTCGATGAAACGCACATTGACAGTAGATTATGGAGGATTGGAAAAGAAAATACATTCTGGGCGTTGTTGTCGTTCCTCGTGGGAAACGACTTCCTCTCAGCAGGTTATCGGAGAAAAGGGACGAAGCTCCGGGATTCTAGGATTTGGAGAAACTCCTTTAACTGAATCATCACGACACTAGAGTTACTTCTATCTTAATGTTATTAGACCGAGTTTTAAAAACAGCCTGTAACTAGTTATACACACAAGATCAAAGCTCCTCCATGTTAGCGAACAGAACATGGACCTAAATAAAAAGTCAAAGTTACAGATAAACGTTTCTCAAAGAAGGTTTCTGTCATTTTAGATCATTCTCTTTGTTCAAGTCTTTATGTTTTTCTGAGAAGTTTGGGTTTAATAAGTTATTTGATGATGTAAAAAACAGGATAAAACTATTTAATAGACTCTGAGATGGTGGCGTTTTCGTATCCGGGATCTTTTGGCTTCATCTCCGGACGACGGGAGGAATATTATCTAGAGTGAAAGACGGTTTAAACTTTTCAATGACTCAATTGGAGAATAACGGAGTCTCAAAGCTGAAGGATCTTTAGAATCTGAGCGCAAGGAACTTAAACAATAACAATAAGCAGCTTCAGCTTCCAGTTCTGTGACAGAGCTCGTTCACACCTGCTGCTTATCGTCATGGTTTCATTAGAGCCCGACCAACTCACAGATATCACACTTTTACTTTACAAATACTAAACAGTGCAGAAAATATGTGCATTTGTCAAGTTCTATATATTTTGGTTGTATTTTCTTTTTTTTATAGTTATTCACAATAAAGTTTTTTGATTGGATTATAAAATATCGATTACATTTCTCTGTCTACAGGATTTGATAACCCATCTCACCCATCGGCCGGGCTCTAACCCTCAGTTCTGTGTTTAACGTGAAGCTTGTTGGAATGTAAAGTTCTTGGCATTTAAATTATTTGCAGCTACTTATATACAGTGTTATTTATTATTCACATTTCGATTGGCTCGGCTGCAGAAAGAGGCGGGAAGGTTTTTTAAGACAACTCCAGCAAAGTTCACATCAACACTGAGATGAACTGAGAGGAGGAAGTTCTCTTTTAGTTTGTGGCCCAAATGGAAACTGTTTGAAGTTGAACTTATATAATTAACCGTGTTTTTAACAAAATAAAATCTCTTGTGGGCGCTATATATATATATATATATATATATAAAAAAAACAAAAGGAAAATAATATGGTAGCCAATGTAAACGTGACGTCGGTCGACTAGAATTCAAGCAGTTTGGAAACTGGAGGTAGCCTGAAGGTGCAGACCGCTGGGGCCTCGTACAGCGTCAGCAGCCCCAGGATCAGAGGCCGAGGCTGGGGCACCTCTCCCCCCCCCCGACAGCCCCCACCTCCACGAAAGCAAACACAAATAATCATTTTATACCCAGTGCCCCAACCGCCCTCCCCCCGCCCCCACCCAACCCCTCCACCCGCCAAACACATGATCACCACCTTACATCTATGTCCACATTATTATGTTCTTGTTCAAAGAGCCAGGATTAGCCGTTAATAAACAAACTGTTATTCAAAAAAAAAGTATCGCTAATAAATAATAGATTTTTTTACATATAAAAACAAGTCCCCTCTGGAGGTTTACTTTGTACAGTGATCATCACGTTCCACTCACAACATGGTTTTTGTTCTCAGCAGTGTTTTGCCATAAAAAGAGCCTCGACTCATTCATCCATCCATCTCCACTACACACACACACACTCACTCACTCACTCACAGACACACACTCACTCACACACACGTATATCTGCTCAGATCATCACGACAGGCTGTAAACCTGCTGAGCTCACGCCGGCTGCCCTCGAGCGAACGAGGCAGCGGGAATATTTAAAAAATAAAGAGAGAGAGGGTTTCCTCCTCTTCCTCTGTGGGCGGGTCGCTGTGAAGCTCCGCCCATTTCAGCAGCATAGAGGGCAGCGCCACAAAAACGCACGCGAGCAAACAAAAAGCACAAACCGGTGACTGCCGGGTCCTCGTCAGGGGCCAAACATCCAGCTTCTTCTTCTTCTTCTTCTTCTTGAGCGACACCCCAGCAGGTAATGTCCACACGTCTGTGTCGGGTGTCTCCTCTGATTGGACGCAGCAGGTCGCACAGTGTTCACCTCGTTACATCCAGGCTTTAAAAAAACATCCCACGCCTATAAAAGAGTTACAGAACCTCGTACGCAGATAGAAACCAGTCGAATGATTGTGTCTCATCCGGGTCAGAAACAACGATAGAAAGTAAAAAATAAAAAAAAAGAAAGCTGGGAAAGTCAGATGAATGATCCAGTTCCCCCCCCCCTCCACCTCAGTCAAGCTTCTCCAGCACCGAGGGCACGTACACCAGGCTGAGCTCGCTGCCGAAGTCGCAGACGATGGCGGCGTTGTCGAGCACCAGCAGCTGCCGGACGCCCTGGCCGTCGCTGCTCTGGCCCAGATACACCGTCTGCAGCAGGTCCCCGAAGCTCAGGTCCCAGAAGGAGACGCAGCCCTGGCCCCCGGTGACCAGGAGCGACTCGGAGATCACACCCAGGCTGGCGCCGCATCCCACTTCCTGTTGAGGGCAGAGAGGCGTTAGGTCCACTCACCAAGAAAATTGGTACATCACTGTTATAAATGGATTATTCCTATAAAGTGTTATATTCGGTTTATTCCTCTGTCAAACACCAACCTGCTGTATCGAGTAGAGTTTGATCCCCGTGCTGCGGTCCCAGATGCAGATGAGGTCATCGAGTCCTGAGCTGATGACACAGGTGGTGGTGCAGACCAGAGAGGTGACATCGCCACGGTGACCGTAAACATGGCTGACCCGGCTGCCTGTCAGGACGTCCCACAGGCAGATGGCGCCGTCCTGCCCACCGCTCGCCAAAACCATCGTCTGAGAGAGAGGAACACGCTCAGGGATATTTTCTGATATTTACTAATTTAATCATATTTCTGGATGTTTTTGTGTTTTAGGTTTGTGTCAAAATAGGAGTCTGGAGTTTTATTCTAAACAACGTGAACTGTGCGACATCCAGTCTTATAATATTAATACATTTTTATTCGTTTAGCACTTTTCATGCAAACAATTAAACACAAAAAAGACAAAGAAAAGACGATTTAAAATAAAATGTTTCAACAAAGGAGTCGACTAAATAAAAGGGAAAAAAGAAAAGATATTAAATAATGATTAAATGATTAAATAAAATTATATTAAAAGATAAAACAGTCTAAGATGTATAAATAGATCATTAAATGAAATAAATAAAATTGGAGTGTCTTGAGTGTGGATTTAAAATACTGATATATCTATTATATATCCATATATTGTGGGTGTTGTGTGAGTGTGTGTGTGCGTAGAGAATGTGTGCTTGATCTTGGATGTAGTGTTGCATGTGTTGTGTACAGTGACACTGACCTGGTCTATGTAGATGGCGGTGATCCCTCCTGAGTGACCCTGCAGCGTGAAGAGGCAGCACGAGTCCTCCAGACGATAAACCTGACAAATCATCACACACACATTTAGGAGGATTGAAAACCGTTGAATAACAATTCTGTTCAAAGTTTTATGACGAGTCAGTTTCTCATAAGTGGCACATTAACTCAGTAAGATCACAGCAGTAAAGTTAAAGGTTTGTTGTTATTTCTCTCTGGGTACAAACAGCTCTGTTACCCGGACTGTGTGGTCCTGGCTGCCGGTGACGACCCTGCCGGCGGCCGCTCGCAGCACCGTGATTGGCTTGTGGTGAGCGCACTGTATGGAGCGTGTGAGCTGGACGCTGATGGCATCGTCGCTGCTGTAACAGGGAGACGGAGGCATGCTGCCTCGTCCAGGTCCACCTGCAGGAGGGCGACACGTGTGTCACTTAAATAAATCATCAGGAAATCGGACAGAATTTACAGAGAAGCATAGATATAAAAACAATTCCAGGCAGTAAAGCATCACTACACATCAGGATGTGACGTTGTGGAGTCTCACCTCTGTACTGCAGCAGACCCAGAGGTTTGTTCATCTCAACCGTGAAGAAGTCCAGAGACCCGTTGAGTCGAGCCGCCACAATTCTGAGGATGAAGAAACACAGAGTCTCAGAATCAATGAATCAATGAATCAATGAATCAAGTGAGGATCAGCTTGTGTCCAGGTATCTGCCTGAAGTCATTGGTTTTTATGTATGAAGATAAATTCTATGTGGAAATTTTATGTGCAGCAGTGAAACAGCCTAAAACGTAATGCCTCTGGGCAGAGGAGGTGTGATAACACCTGAAACTAATAAAGAACAGATGTTCCACTGGAATATTTGTTCCCATCCCACAGAAGAACAGTTCATCCCTTGTGTTTTGCTGTATGTGTGTGTGTGTGTGTGTGTGTGTGTGTGTGTGTGTGTGTGTGTTACCTGTTGTTGAGGAAAGCGAGAGCTGTGATCCCCGATACACCGTCTTCATTATTGCAGCGTAACGAACCCTCCACAGCATCCCACAGCTGCACCCAAGTTAAAGGTTTAAATCATTATCATATCTCGACTGTAGGACTGTGTTCATCATAGTTATTGTTGTTTAATTGTGAGTGAAAGAAGAAGAAGAAGAGAAGAAGAAGTAGAAGAAGAAGAAGAAGAAGAAGAAGAAGAAGAAGAAGAAGAAGAAGAAGAAGAAGAAGAAGAAGAAGAAGAAGAAGAAGAAGAAGAAGAAGAAGAAGAAGGTATAATATGACTCACCTCCAGTTTCCCGCTGCTCCTCCCAGCAGCGATCAGATTCCCTCTCAGCTCCAGAGCCCAGACGGAACTTTCCCAGTCGGCCGTCGCCTGCGTTCCAGCTGCGGAGACTCTTTCCTGGGTAAAGACGCCGGCTGCATCCCCGAGGCTCGGCCTTCTCTGGAGTTGAGCTGCCGAGGGCGGTGAGGAGGAGGTTGAGGAAGGTGAGGGGTGACCGGAGGGCGAAGGGGGCTCGTGCTCCATGTAGGCGCGCTCCACCAGACCGCCAAAGTCAAACCCTGCCCTGGGGGGCATGGGGAGGTGGGAGGGCGGCAGGCAGGTGAAGTTGGTGTCGATGAGCGGGGTGAGATCGGGCTGGTCGTTGAACAGTGTCGGCCGGGCGGGGGCGGAGCGGCGTCTCAGCGGGTACGCCTCGTCCTGCGAGAGGCCGTCGCCGGGGTTACAGCGGTCGCAGCCGTCAGAGCCTAAACCCTCCAGCTCGGCCGCTCCACTCATACTGTCCCAGCCGTCCCTCTGCTCCCAGCAGCCACTGCTGCTGCTCCGCCTCAGCCTGAAACCACGACAGAGTTTTCAGTTAGTGTTACCCAGAACTAGCTGAAAGGACTACATATCCCATCCGGCCTGAGAAAGACTCAGGAACCCTGAGGAAGAGCTGGGAAGAGGGACAGCTGGAATAACCCAGATCAGAGGAAGACAATGTTTGACTGGAGGATATTATTCACTCCGTTTGTTGGCCCACAGGTCACAACACATTTTAGCAGAGACATATCTACCGACATACTTCATCATAGTTGTAAAACATGTTTATTGTGATGCCCTCACCCGTGGTTTGGGATGACGGTCAGACAGTCTCCGGTCTGGGCGTCCCAAACACGGATCTGTCCGGCCAGGCAGCAGCTCGCCAGCAGCATCCCGTCACTGGCCAAGCACTCGATGTCCTGCAGGACAGAAAGTAGTAGATTGTAGTTATTTTGTTTATCACCCTGTGACAGAAGCCTTAAACTTTATTAACTAACTTTATATGTGCTGGTGACACTTTATTCTCCTCTAATAGTTAATTTTGAAATCAGTCCCCCGGCTGCTTTCTGTTGAAACTCCTCTGGTGAAAAGGCTCTGAATATTTTTAAAGCATCCTCTCGACTATCTGGTGACAAACTGGGTACAAACCATTCCCACTTCTCTAATCTACATGTCTGTGATTTCTCACCATGCTGTGGCCCCTCAGCAGAAGAGGTGAGATCTCGCTGACGGGGGGCGAGTAGCCGTAATCATCACAGGGCAGGTCCCCTCGGCGCCGGCGTCCGTGGGTGACGCCATTTTGACCGTAGTTCCGTGGGCAGAGAACACGGTAGAGACAGAAGAGCAGCAGAACCAGCAGGACGCCCGCCGCCAGGCCCAGAAACGCCACCCTGGATCAGACGAAGAAGAACAATCCCATTATACACAGTGTGTTAACTCCCCAGTGCAAACAACAGCCTCAAACTTGTGCCACAGATTTTCAGTCCATCACCAAAACTGGAAAAACCCCCTAACCCAATAATAATAATAATAAGTTAAATATCAGGCTCCGCTCAGTGTTCAGATGTGAAACAACGTTTATTACACAGGATGAATTCACACACTCTTCACAACTCACTGAGACTCTTCACACCAGCACGTCAATGTAAAACTCGTTCACTCCAAACTGCCATTAACTTGATGCTACTTGATACTTGTGAATATCTGCACATTTAACACTATGAGTCTATTAACTGTGTGGGTTTAAAGTGAAATTAATAAGTCTTTGTATGAGCACTGTTTGTCAGAAGGCAAGGAACTAAACAAAAAAATGGTAAGACACAGACACACACACACACACACACACACACACACAGGACTGTACCATTTGTGAAGGAATGTGTCAAACCGTGCTGATGAAACTTGTCAGACGAGTGACACCTACGACTCTGTTTGAAATACCAGTCCATAAACACCCAGTTCTCTCTGGAACGAGACCAGAGGCTCGTCACGTTGTGTCTCTGTTGAACCCTAATTGTTTTGTTGTTGTTGATGTTGCTGAGTGTATTTTACATGATTTCCTGGGGAGATAACAACGTCTGTGTCAGAACTCGCTTATGAACACGTGCCACTTACAGTTGAGACCTTTGTCACACTGGCCTTCTCTCAGCTTCAGGGTCATCTCAACAAGCCGTAAATCAGGTGCGTGAAGGTCACGACCCCGACTCAGCTGCAGCTGATAACCCTCCTATCAACTGTCCAAAGATGAAACACACAACTCAACCTTCCACTTGGCAATCGGGGTGACAACCTGACACCGGCTTACACAACGCAGCACTGGAGGCTCAATCGAAGGTGAAACCTCCCTCGAGATGAATAAAGTGTGAACACGCCCTCAAATTCTCCAGAGAGAGAATTTATGGCCCAAAATCGACCCGTTAATATAAGAAAGATTAACGACCGACTCAACTTCTTCAGCTTCTTTTGTCACTTTGCAAACATGACTCCTCTGCTCCAGGTTTCCATGGAGGGTGTTGTATCAGCTTGTGAGGCTTTTTGTGTGTTTTTACTCATAATTCGTCACATAAACAACTTTCATCTCCGCTGTTACACCACAGATCACTGGGATCCTGAGAGCAAACCAGTCAACCAGGCTGGTCCAGTCTGCAAGAGTCAATAATACGAGAGGCAGCGATAACACATGTCCTGCCTTCCCTAACCTCCTCTCTCTTTGTCTCTATTTCTGTTTCACATAAGATAACAATCACTCCAGCGACACTTGACACACTGCACTGTGTGCACCCTTCAGTCTTTCATTCTTTTCATCTAGAAGAAAGGAAACATTTTCCTATACACTGTAGAACAACACACAGTTTCCTCAGAGGTTCCTTGTTCCTGGGAAAAGTTCCTGCAGTGGAAATCCTTTGTTTAAATTCTCCAGAGTAGATTTTCAACACGAGAGCATAAAACAGTGATTTCTTAGAATAGGAAGAATCAGTGTTGATCTTCAATCTGCAGTGGTTATAAATATGACAGCTGCACGTGACCTTGGCCTTAAATCACCTTGGACTCTTACTTTACTGCTCCAGCTGAGGGACGAGGGCAGGAAGCTTTCAATGTGCGATCAGTTTAATGACACCCGGATATAAAACGCCCATGAAAGACATCTTTATGTTCTGTGGCCTGTTTTCACAATGGACTGTTTGTACGAGTGAATGAATGTTTTTTATTGATTTTCAAGATTTCAAAATCTGGCCCCATTTAGACCAATTAGTCATCGAGATATGTTTTAATTTCATTGTTTGATCGGTATTTTAAAACCCTGGTTTCATTGTGATTGAAGCTTTAAATTGTTTGATGAGATAAAGGAGCTAATTGCTTTTTAAAGACACTTTTTTAGAAACCTCACAACATGAGTTTATAAAACCGTAATAAACCTGTACAGATGTTTGAACACAGGTGATCAATGATCCTTTCTGCTCAGTATCATGACACCACAGGTAAATGTAAGGACAACTTCTCATGAGCTATTCAAACTGTCTTCTGGTTGTGTTGAATATGTGTTGCAACACTATGACTGATGACACGTCCGTCCTTCCCACCCATCAACACAATGCACACAAGCTCTTAAGTGGGTCAGAGGAAACAGTGATTTTAGAAACCTTTCAAGTTTGTATATTCAAGTGGAAAATGTGTGTTTGTGTATGTGTGTGTTTGCTGACTTGTAGAGGGTGAGGTCAGTCTGTAGATCTGCAGAGACTCTGGGGATGGGTGGGGGCGGATGTCTGGTGTCCTGAGGGTGACGCGTCTCAATGGCCTCCTGGGGACTCAGGTGCACGGTGACGGGAATGACGGGCAGGATGCTGATGTACCTGAACGTGGACAAAGTGGGATCTTTAATAAACTACTGTCCGTTAACATGTGATCACTGTTGTTTGACACTTAACTGTGAATAACAGTTAACGTGTCTCCTGACCCTCTCACCTCTTGGCTAAAGTGATGTTGTAGTAGCTGAAGAGCGACGGCCAGTGCCTGAAGGAAAGCCTCCTCCAGCCCTCCTCGTCCTCCGACCCCCAGGTGATCTGAGGCACCGCGGGCGGGGCCCCTCCCTCGGACCCCGCCCTGGCTGAGCCGTAGTGGCCCTGCGATTGGTTCTCGGGCACAGGAGTTGGATCTGGTGCGGGGTGGATGCTGAGGGGCCTGGTGGGATCTCCACCACGGAAGACGGGGGCCACCCCCAGGTGCGGAGGCAGGCCAGCTCCTCCAGCATCTCCCAGGGGGCTTTGCTCCGACACCTGTGCAGCCAGGTAGGTGCGGATCCCGGCTGGGTCGGTGTAGACGAGGATGCCGATCCAGATCACCGTGCCAACCTGGAAATGAAGCAAATTGATGTTAATAATCTGTGAATTTCATTAGTAAGCCTTGAAAATTAGTTCCTCAGGTTTTGAGGGATCTTCCTCAAACAAATAGGAACGTAAACTTTATTAAGTAAAGCTTATATAATAATCTGATCTAAGCCAGTACTCTGACCATGATGATACGCTGAGCCAGGCGTGTGCGGGCCAGGAAATAGACCACACGCAGCCTCTTTGGGAGCCTCAGGGTCCTCAAGGTCGGGGTCTGCAGGGTGATGGTGTGGGGGGAGGGTCGCGGTGGAGGGGGGACCTCACGTGGACGCAGTGGGCCTGGTTTGGGAGGGGGGAGCCCGGCTTCTGCCGGCAGGCGGCGGTTCAAGTCGGCCAGCTGAGGAGATCAAGGACGGTTTAGACATTTGTCCACACAGACATGTTTTTAACTCTTATCTAGTCCAGTCAAGAGTGTTTTCTACTTTCCAGTGTTTTACTTCTTTGAATATAGAAAACACACATTTATATATATTTGAATTAAAATCAACAGATCAATCAATAATGAAAACTGTTGTATCAGTTACACACTTTTTTAATGCATATTTCCCACAGGATTTAACAGGGACCTATAGAGATTTTTTTTGTGTATTTAAATATATAGGTTCATGGTACTAATGCTTATTTATCTGGGCACTGAGCTAAGTCCAGTGAAAGGTTTCTGTGTGCGAATGTGAGTGCGAATGTGAGTGTGAGTGTGTGTGTGTGTGTGTGTGTGTCTGTCTGCCTGCGAGTGTGTGTGTGAGTCAGGATAAAGAACCATGAGCTCTATACAGTAAGAAGTTTTAAATGAGACGTGCACATGCGGGTAAACAGTAATCTGAAAACTATGTGGTGAAAGTATGTGGACCTGTCACCGCCGCCTGAACTCCACTAAGTCCTACATACATCACAAAGTGACAAGTCGTGTGTGTGTGTGTGTGTTAGCTCGAGTTTCACGTCGTCTTTGTTTTTAAAATATCAGATTTGACCTTTGATTGTCAAACTGGTTTGTCCAACAGACGTACAGATGTACTGACTATACACAAGACAGGATCTTTTTGTGGTGACAATATAAGAGATTCTACACAACGCTTGGTGTTACAGATTACTCAGATTTATATCTGTGACTTGAATATTATCTTATACACTCTTAGGTTGTGTGTGTGTGTGTGTGTGTGTGTGTGTGTGTGTGTGTGTGTGTGTGTGTGAGTTGTCACCTCCATGCGCCGGATGTCTATTGACAGCACGGTGGTGAAGAAGAACATCTGCAGGAAGAAGTCCGACACCAGCCCCACAACAGCAAACAAACAGAACTCCTGGAAAGAGAAAACACACACACACACCAGAGGAGTGAGACTCTAAACACTTTATTTATCCCTCAGACAAACAAGTGGCTTGGTGATTAAACACGTTTCTCTCACCTGGATAGCTGGAACGAGAGTGAAGTATCCAATGAGGATGATGCACAGTTCAGTGGCCATGTTCTTCATGATAGACCAGCTCTCATTACTAAGGCCTGCAGAAAGAAAATTAACATTTAAAAATTCTTGATTTATGCAGACTGAACAAAAAAACGCTAAATGCTCTTAAACGTGCATTTTCCATAAGTTAATGGGTTCTTTCTTGGCCTGTTAGTTTAGCAGCTGTTGCATAATCCTGCTCACAGACAAACAGCAATAAAAACATAACCTTGGCGGAGATCATTTTTTTGGCAACGAGTCATATAGACACGTGTTCTGATGGACCTGAAGCAAACAGGCTGAGCACAAACTGTTCTCACCCTGAGCGATGCGGAGTTTGACCTCAAGGTCGACCGGCGTGGACACGACAGACTTCGTGAGGACCAAGACGTTCTCCAGGCCGATGACCACCACCAGGTACGGAAAGATCTCCCTGCAGAGAGACAACAGCCAAACAGCTCAAACATCAAAGCTTAAAATGGACAAAAAGCAATGTGACTCCAGAATATCTGCTCGAATTAATACTCTAGATTATCTCACTTATTATTAAATCACCCCCTATAACATCATTAATGCTTTTTGAACCTTTGTCATGACTTTTCCAGGTAATGTCAGATAATCTGACAATGAACTCAATTTAGATCCTTGATCATAAACATAACAAGGAGCCATAAGCAAGGAGTGAAAGGACTGTTGCAGAGTTTGGTTAAAAAAAAACCTTTCTTGTGTAAGTTTTAAAAAATCCAATTAATCGCAATTTTAAATATCCAATATTGATTCTTAAATTCCAGTAAAGGATTTTTGCCTTTTTGTCTGAGTAAAAGTGAACATCTCCAAAACTGTATTCAATTCTGAGAAGAAAATTAGTACTTAGCTGAAAGATCAAGGCTAAATGAATTGATGCTGATTTAGTGAATTTAAAATCAACTAATGACGTCACTGCTGATATCCAGCACTAACTTCAGATGTGAGTCACCCTCACTCCCATGATGCTTCCTCTAATGTCAACTGAGATCATCATCATGGTCTTTTACAGTAAGGTCACGTGACTCATTTATTCTACTGGTCATCGTGACAGTGACGGTTGAATCAAAGCTTCATTTCAGAGCAGCAGCCAGATGCAAAGCAAAGAATTATTTCTCAGTATCTCACAACTCGCTGCCAGGGAATGTCCGCTCTGATAAAGTGAGGAGAGATTAGTTAGAGAGTAGTGATAAGCTGAGGCCACAGAAGTAAGTGTCGAACTGGGTCACAGGGGAGTGAGCAGCTCGGGCACATTACATCAGACGCACACTCGGTCGCACACGGCTCACAACAAACACACACTAACATCTGAGCAGCCGTGTGTGTGGAGTAAACCGTGAGTCGGCAGAATGAGAAGTTTGTGTGTATCCGTTGACCTTGATGTCTGTAAACACACGAAGGACAAGCACGGCCCCCAGCCGACCTGCGTAGACCTCGGCCAGTGGTTGGACAGCGGTGCGCCGTTATCACGCCACATTGTCTGCTTTCTAATAATCCTCAAATGATTGGACGAGCATTAAATGTCAATATCACTTTATCCCCGCCCCCTCGTGTAGCCCCATCCGATTCCACGCCCCTGAATACTCGTCTCCCTTTGCCAAGTCGTTGTAAACATTAGGGGGAAATCCCTTTGAATCAATGCAGAAGAAATGGGAAGTCCATAAACTGGTGTGTGTGTGTGTGTAGCAGTTAGTGTATCTAGGCGGACCTGTCCTTGTCTCTCTGTGAAACAGATAAGAGATAACGATGAAACAATTAGGGCCTGTTGGGCCAGTAAATATTAACAGGACACTTTTCATTGTGTCAAATTGATGAGCTGCAGAAATCTCTCCAGCTGAGACACAGAAACTGAATTTGACCATTTCTTTGTGATTTCCCATAAAATGTTATAATAATAAGATAAATTGGTCTTGATAAAGATTATATTAATCTTATAGGAAACACTGCAGAGAAAGGAAAACAAACTCCAGGATCTCTGCTACGGGGAACCTACACGCAAGCAGCACAGTTACAATTGTGTTTGTGTCGCCTGTGTTGAGTCGCAGATGTTGTATTGGAGAGATTCAGGCGTGGAACTACAGTGAGGTATACTGACAGTTTGCACAGTGGGGATTCTTACCCTCCATTAAGCGTGGGTGTCAGTCCAAACAGCGTGCACAGTCCCACTGACATTAGCAGAGAGCTGAGCACGGTGACCACAGCAGCCAGAGCCAGGCCCCACTTCGACTTCACCATGTCAATCTTACCTGCAGGGACCAAAAGAGAGGTGATAAGAGCAGGAAGCTATTAGTTTACAACAGACATTAGGACTATTCAACTAGAAGAAAACTGCAGTTACAAGCAATCGTTCTGTACTTTTGCAAATACCAGTTCGAGGAACAAATGTCTTTAACAATGTGCCAAACGTGAATTAACTAATCAGCTGGAGGGTGAATAATAGTTAGTGTATTTGTGTGTGCTTGTTGCCTGAACCAATGTTTGTGCTGGCAAGAATCTGGGGTGTAAGCTGCGTGCATTCCTGCAGCGGTGTACAATGTTCCTGTGTGAGGATTATCCCTGCACCAGACAGGAACAGCCTTGGCACTCAAACACACGTGGACATAAAAAGATGCAATCCGCATAAGCCTGGATCTTTGGCACCTTCCGTAGATTAAGCAATGTGTGTTGTGTTGTAGGCACGAGAAGTCGACAGGTCAGGAGGAACAAGATACACAAGCCTGAGACAGAGAGAGAGAGGAGGTGGACTAACGTGTGGAGAAGTAGATGTAGGCAAAAAGGATGATGTATGTGGTGACGAGGGGGATGAGCTCCGCGATGCCGATCTCCTCCTTGAAGTGGACGTGAACCATGTGGTCGTCTGTCAGGCTGCAGTTGGCCGACGGGTGGAGCTGCTTCAGACGCGACCGCAGGCTGCCCAGGAACCTGCACGCAAACAGAGCTCAAGATCAGCATCAACAATCTCCACAGCAGCAAGACAGAGGCGGCCCACTAATTCCCTATTTGTAAACATGACTGGAAGGAAGTACTGTGGCTTGATGGAGTGGATTACCAGTCTGAGTCTCAAGTCACTGGATTGTTTATACGAGAGGTTCAAACCAAATTACCTTAAATTTCTGCCTGTCAAAAATAAATAACAGCTTTTGCTCAAATGGCAGAAAGTGAAGTGAAACAAACCAGCACTTTTATAAGAACATCTAAAAGTCAGCGTGAAGAGGCTAAAAAAGACAAATGTCTTGAAATCTACGGTGTCTATAAATACACACACAGATTATAGTTAGGACACATCACAGCCCTAATGAACGCAGCACGCAACAACTAGAGAAGAACAAACCGTTTAGAGGTATTTTAAAAGAGCCTGATTCATTTATCCTTCATGTGACACAGATGAACTCTGTGAACGACCCCAAAAGAAATGTAATTACAACCGAACGCATTTGTCACAACAGCGTTAACTGTAAACAAAGTGAAAGTAAAGAAATGAAGGCTAATGCTGACATGTTCATTCATTCTCTCAAAATTCAATTGAAACTTGACTTTTATTTCATACATTAAACATTACTATTTATTTTCCCATGTGACTCACCTTGCATCGTAGCTGGACAGCACCACGGTGATGGTGTACGTCACCACCCTCTTCCTGCTGTAATGACTGACACCCGTGTACTTTCCAGGGACGCCGAACAGCAGATCTGTAACAAACACACACAATTAACAATTCTGAAGACTCACACATTGCAGCACATCAGTGTAAAAACAGTAATGAGTGTGTGTAATTTGTTGAAGCCTGATTGAATTCAAGGAGATTGTTGGGCCTTGGATGAGTTAAGTCCTCTGTCGACCAGCTGACCTCTGTTACTTGAGAAAGCTCTGAGATCTCGGTGCTGATATCACACTGAGCTGTTGTCTGATTCTGATGTTAGACAACATGTTTAGCAGGAGAACAGCTTGTGTAAGAATAATAAATAAACTGCAATGTATATGTTCACAGGTAATTGTCGTCTCTACCCCTTTTTAATCTCATATAACTCATACTGGGTAGGCGGGTACCCTGGAGCAGTTTGGGTTCTCCCTGCCTCGCCGGGGCTGCTGGGATATTCCCCTCCAGCTTTCCCATGCCAGTGTGACTGACCCTACATCAGCTCAGTGTGAACAAGAGTATCACTGCGACTGCATCTGGCAGCCAAGCCGTCCCTGACTCCGGCTCCACAATAATCTTGCCACCTCTAAATCACTTGAGCCGGAGTCTGAGGCAGAACGCTGGGTCTGGCTCTGGGGTGATTTGGTTCACTGTGTCAGTGGGTAAAGTTTTAAGAGAATTCAATAAATTCCCAAGGAATGAAAAGGGTTTGTTTCCCAGTCAGTATAAAACCCTCTTAGTTTGCTGATACAGCTAATCTCACCTCCCAACAATTATTGCTGTTGAATGATAAACTGCTTCCAAACAAGCAGGCAAGACAATAAAGGACCAAACAAACCATAATAACCATTATCTTACAGGAGACATTATCACTGACAATTCAGGAGACTGCATTCATCACTTTCTGCCTCTACTAGAAGATAAAATACTTTCAGTCTGGATTTGTTTGGAAAACTTACGGCACAAGACAGGAAGCAAAATAAACTGGAAGGTAAAAAATGAAAAATGGTGCCACACCATAAAAAAATTACTATTAGTTAATTAATTATGTAAAAGCAAACGGAGGTTGTGGTCTTTAAACCTTGAGAAACAGTTTGATATCAACAAATTTCTTTGTCCGATACAATCTTCCCACGGATGACATATCTCAGCCGTGTGTCAGGGGTTCAAATAGATTCATCATTCAGATAGATTTTCCATAATTTACACGTTAAAAGCAAGTTGTGTTTCAAAGCTTGAGTCTGTTAGCAGCACACAGGAGCATCTGAAAGGCCATGAATTCACATGAACTTGAGCCTTAGGCACGTTTAAGGAAATGAAAGAAACGCTTCATTTTGTCCAATCACACAGAGGAGGCCTGTCTGTCTGTCTGCCTGTCGGCCTGCCTGTCTGTCTGCCTGCCTCCCTGGTCCTCCCCCCCCTACCTACCTCGCAGCGTGGCCGAGGTGTGCAGGCCTTTGGGTTCGTGTTTCTGGATGGTCTTGAGGAGGTCGGGGTCCGAGTCGAACAGCTCCCGCTGGTTCTGCCAGTAGTTGCCGGGGGAGACGAGCAGGCAGCCGTGCTCTGGAAGCACCGACTGCATCCGACGTAACCCTGGAAACAGGTCGGTCACCTGGAGACACAACGCCTCCAGACTGCGAACCCCCGAGCTGAAGGAGGAGAGACAGGGAGAAGACAGAGGAGGTGAGAGGGCGTTAGCTCCTCAAGTTATTATCTGAGCAGGACACCACATTAATCTATTAATTATCAATCAGTACGGCTGATTAAATGTTAATCAGATAATGGCAGTACGTCTTGTAGAGTTGTGTTAGAATTGAACAACCTTCACTAGGTTCTCTACTCTCTCTGTTTTCCAGCTGAACAACAGAGAGTCTACAATCAGCTCTCCTATCACAGGTAACGTGCAGCTGTCAAACAGGGCAACACGGCACGTGCACAACAAAGTCCAGGAGCTCATCGTTCAGGTCAATGCTCACTAAAAGTCCAGTTCTGTTTTTCTTCATAACTCAAGGTCGTGGATGTTTTTGTGTTTTTAAACTGCTTTGTGTTGGGGACAGACACAGATGTAGCTTGAAAGTTATAGTATTTAAGAGAGGAGAGATGAAGTCTAAGTGTTGAGTCTGTCTTTACTACGACTACAGGTTATTAATCAATAGTAAAATTAAACCACGACTGTTTTAATTAATGTTTCAGTAATGATTTTGAGGAAGTCACCTTTAGCTTAGAGAAATTCTGATAAGCATGTTTACTCACTTATTGTTTGGTATTTTAATGAAAAAAATAATCAGTGCACTAATAATGTAAATGTTGTCATATCTCTTGTTCACGATGCATAATATCACATATCTGATTTATGGTGGAGAGTAACTTATTAGATCTACTCAAATTACCTTTGTTTTAAAGTACAATTTTTATTTCAAATATTTAAGGTACATTTCCATGTGGTGATAGTTTGCACCTTTTGGATTCCATGAATGAAACATAATTTTTAACACATTACACTCAATTAATATCTGAAATAAATAAAACATAGGATTCTGATTGGTGCCACTTTGCATTTTCAGATGTACTGTGAATATTTTTATTGAATTTTGTTAATAAAACTATTGTTGGGCTCAGTTCTTCTTCCACTGGTCATGTTCCAGTGTGTTTACCTGTCAGTGTGGACGTGGTTACGGATCTCCTCCAGCAGGGTAAAGACTCGACCCAGGGGCGACCGAAACATGTCCACCGGCACCAGGCTGCTGTCCCACGGCGACACCGCTGCCTTCACCAGCACCTGCTGGATGTAGGCGACCGGCGGACCCCGGTACTGCAGCACACAGACACACAAGCACATAGAATCTACTGAAGCAGCCACATTAACAGGTAAAGTGTCAGTTTACAGATTCGACACCAGAACTCCTGGCAGTGAAAGTGTTCTGTGACGCTTCCTGTCCTTCTGCCTCAGAGGCAGTAACTTAACACTACTGCTGACAATGAAATGAGTCGCTCCTTTGTGTTGGCCATCTGCTGTCATTGTGTGTGGGCCACCATCTTTGTGTTGAGACTTAATGCAACTGAGAACTAGTTTGCTTTTCTCAAAATGCAATAGTTCGGATTCAGGTTTGGGATCAGTTAATGCATTAATACATTTCAGGGAGTAAGGAGATGATGGTTTGACAGTTAACATACTGAGATGTATAGATATCTGTGGTGTGTGTGTGTGTGTGTGCGTTTTCTCTTCTCATACCCAGTCGGGTCGTTCCCCGAGGTCTCCCTGAGGCTCATGGGAAGGGACGCTGTAGTCTCGCACCCCTGTGGTGAACTCCACAGGACCCGTCCCAGGCAGGGGAAGCCTCAATAACGGATAGCTAAGAGAGAGGGGTGTTTGAGGATGACTTAACGTTAATACAACAATTTACATCAGTACAGTAGTTTTCTGGCGTAAACAAGTGCAGGTAAAGACTCGTACTCCTCACAGGCTTTTTCTCCTCAGACTGTCAAGCAGCCAAAACATCATCTCATCATGAAATACAGAACTAAATATAAGTATTAAACTGTAAACTTAAGTGGTTTTTAAAAACAGAGCGCATCAGCTAGAGGGGTTGTGCTTCAGTCGTGTGTGTTTTTGTGTGTGTGTGTGTGTGTGTGTGTTTCTAATTTCAGAGCTACCTGGAAAAACCCACTCCCCTTTTTCCTGTAATAGGTTGGATCTGTTTAAAACAAGTACATTTTTTGTTTCCCAAGAAACGACTTAGTTCGTCACCCTTTAAGTGTGTGCGGTGTGCGAGTGGGTGGGTGTGTGTGTGTGTGTGTGTGTGTGTGTGTGTGTGTGTATGTGTTGGTAGCACGTTCATTTTGTACATGCTTCTTTCTCTGTGTACTCTAGCCTTGCATGTCAGACTGACAGGAAGGAACAGAGCACCTGAAGAAAAGCCGGCCGCGGGGCTGTCGTCCGGACAAGTCACAGCCGGAGCGCACTCAACCAGTTCACTGTGTAAATCTACAGCTGTGTTCACACTGACCTGAGCCCTGCGTGAGAAACAGACTCACAAAGCCTCCTCATTCATTTGAAAGGAGTCGGTGAGGTGGCCCAGAGGCAGTGACCACGCAGACTGTGCCACACGGTCGCTGACTTGGAACTGGCTCAGAGGTTGAAGAAAGCCATTCTTAAGAAACAGCTTTTACTTGGGCTGCAACTGCAAGCCAACACTGTGGTCTCACTTTGAAACGAGAGGATTACATCACAAACACACACACACACACACACTCTCGCAGGTTTACGCAACTGTCCTTATTGCATTGACTTCCATTAATTGTCGAAAGCCTGATCAAATCCTTTAACAGGACCTCTGGAATGATCCGACCTAAACTGGCGCCACATTGACCCATTCAATTAGACCAGCAACAAGGTTGTCGTCTGCGTCACACACGCACAACACAGACGCGTTCACAACAGCAACAAATCCTCCGTATTATTCAGGCGAGAGGCGGAGCAGCCGGGGGAGGCAGGAAGTGACGTATCAGTTCCTCTGCAGAGATCACGTTAAGTTCTTAACAACACACAAACACAGAGTTCGTCTCTTATCACCACAAACTCTCACATCATCTTCGGTGTCTTCTATATGTACGACAGCGCTTTCTTCCCCTGGAGATATTTGTTTTCCGTTTTCTTTTTTTCGTCTTCACAGAAACCGTCTTTGAAAGATTGTATGTGTACTTTGCCGTCTGTGTCCCATCTGTTAACATGGAGGAGGCAGGGTTTATGACTCATAGTGCAGCCAATCACCAAGGAGCAATCTACACACTTTTGGGGAGCTGTCATGTTTACGCACAGTTGTGATGTGAACACCTAATACATTTAGGAATAATGACATTATTATGCAGCACTTCCCATTAACAGGCTCCATTTGCATCTACTGATAAACTGCTTGTGAGGCGTTTAAGGGGACATCTGTAAATTGTAGCTACAGACAATAGCCTGGCTTTCACTCTGACACTGTTAACTGAACGAGTCTGTGCAAGCACATCGGTGACACATGGTGCAATCCTCCTCTGAAACATGTTGTAAACACTGTTTCCCATTTTTCTAATGTGCAGTCACAAAGGAACAGTGGTGGAGTAATGTAGTTAAAGAAAATTGATTTGTTTCAAAATTATTTTTGAAGATTGAGATCAAATCCTTATTTTTATTATAGAAAGAAATGTCTGTGTGTCTTGAAATCACTGAATAGCTGATTAACTTCTTGCCGAGTCACACAGACGACGTGTTGTCATTTTGTGCTGGCGTGAATCTCACTTATCTCCCTTTGTGAAAACTTGCTGGTCAGTTAACTCCCAGGAAATTCTCTCTCTCTCTCTCCCTCTGTTTTCTCCCCCCTCCACCACCACCACCCCTGCCTCTCCCTCTCTCCAAGGTCACTGTACCTCCACAAAGGCCTCTTTTGTGTGGAGCCAGCCCCCCTCCTGACAAGCAGATGGAGAGACAGGCCTCCCATTCTCACAGGGCCATTTTCTCACAGCCCTTCGCTCTAGTCCGGCCTTAAACATCCCCGTCGTCCAGCTCTTTTCTTTCCCTTCGCCCCGGGTGGCGGCCAGTGGTCCGTTTGTTCGGGCACCCCTGCTGTAAGGTGCCTGAAGGACGGCACGCAGCAGGTGCATGTTTGTGTGTTTTCATATCGCTGCGATTGTTTTAACAATGTCTTCACTGATGAAACCAGGCCAACTCTCTCTGACCTGCGTTCTTTCTCTTGACCGGTGGTTTAGTAAGAGTAGATGCGTGTGTGTGTGTGTGTGTGTGTGTTAAGTGAGGGCTTGTGGCGTTGTGTGGCGGCAGGGGGGGGACCATCTGCGCAGTCAGTTCAAACAAGTGTCTACACAAGTTTTTAGTTTCAAATACAGGCCGGCTTAAAAAGCAGAAGTAGAGCTGTAGTTAAGGATGAGTGCGAGTTAGACTTTTGGGGACTAATGCCGATAATAAGGATTTCTGAGTCGATTCAACAAAAATATGAAGGATATGACATAACCTGTTTTGTAAAGTGAATTTTTCCTTTAGATCACGACAATCCAGGTCCTGAAAATGACCACTGAGTTGAACCTGCATCTTTCTGACAAATCAGTCTGAAATCCAAAACCCCCAATCTATACTATCTGGACATTTGATTATGCCTTAACAGGTATAATCATTTTGTACCCCCCCCCCTGTAGAGCTTTATGTTTTTCGACAGGTGACCTACCAGCAGGTGAGGATGCTGGCCGAGGTGAAGAGGATGATGGGTACTGGGTAGGAGGCACACAGCAGCCCGTGGCGGTAGAAGGCCGCCGAGATCTTCTGCCTCAGCCGCTCGCGCAGCGTCATCCTGGTGGGCGGGGTCAACTCCCGGCCATTGGAACGCACCGGGCGGCGGAGGACAGAGCGCCGCGGGGCATCCAGGGACCTGCAGGGGCGAGGAAATCATTTTAAAAGATCTGTTTACCCAACGTCACTTAAAAGAGGGAATCGAGGCAGCTGGCATAATTCACAGAGATTAATATGGAAACTTCATCGATTTAACATTTCACATTGAAGTGAGGCAGTAAATTATTAGTATATTACAATTTATGTAACATTTATCATTACATAAAGACAAGATGGTTCTCAGATTGATTTATTGTTGGTTGATTCAGATTATTTATTATTCTGAAAGTAAAAAACAAGTCAGTAAATTAAGCACATGCATTTATTTCTATTACATTTTTGTTTTTCAAAGTAAGAAATATTTATTCCTCACTGGTATCGGATCACGGTTCAGTATCGAATGACGTGTGTTTCCAGGGAAGCAGGAAAATGCCCTTCTGCACCTCTGAGCCAGAGATGTACACAGTCCAATGTTCACACTGACATTCCAATCAATATGTGTATGCTGATGTAGAGCTTGTACCCAATGATGAACATTTAGAAAACATTTAGTGCTGCCGAGACCAACAAATTGAGAAGTTTGTGCTGTCCTGCTTTTCATTAGTGTCGTCTACAATAAATCTAAGATATAAATGAGGTAGCCTCATTTTTTTAATGAATATAATGTGTATCATTGTTGCATCTCAACAGGGCTCATGTTGTATGATTCAACACTACTACTACACACACACACACACATTTGCACACACAGGTTGGTTCTTCTGGGGGCTGCTCTGTCCCTGACACCTAATTGGTTACATACGCCGCACATGCTGCCGACTACAGGCCTGGTGTGTTTTATCCTTCAGGCGAGCTCGTAGGGGTCACGTGGTCGCCAGCGCTCGAACACGAGACTCATTCAGCAGCCAGAGGTGTGGACACTTGCAAAAACATGCAAGTCCGACTGGGCAGCTACACGTGTGTACAAGTCTTGTTGATCACACCTGAGGGGGGGAAACTGCCACAAGGTTCCCTGAGAAAAGTGCCTTGGCTCAGAACAGCAGTTAAACTCCACCTCCACTCAGACAGGAGCATCGTTTCCTCATTAAAGATGCAGGAAGGGACGGAAACTGGATATTTATACTAGATACTATGTCTGACATCCATATTAAGGCAGTAACTAAATATTAATCCTGACCTGCACCCAGGTTGATCAGGCCTGGGTGCATGTCCCTATCATCTTGGGGCCCGTGTTGGGATCTTTCCTCCTGACCCAGAGCCATTGGATCTGAGAAACCTGATGGTGGATGTTGCTGTGAGACCCCTGCAGCCAACCTCTACATGGGGCAGACTGTTGCTGTCCAGCCATGTTGTTCTTCCTCAAATGCCACGTCTGCATACCGCGGCCTATCCCTCTCATTCGCTTCATCAACTGCATCCTCCAGGGTCCTGTCGATTCTACCAAGTAGACAACGTTGGACTAGAGCATCAGATCTGGTCTTAGGGTGGTAGTGACAATATGTGATGGGACCGTAAGCCGCTTGTCCACTGGTCCAGCTGACCACTCTGGTCAATATATTACAATAAATTACCAGATTGTATCTGAAGTGAGACCGAAACCTGAATATTTTCAGTTAACTATCATTTACAATAAAGAAAAGCCTCAAATATTCACATTTTGGGCATTTTGTTTGGAAAATTACTGAATCGTTTTCTGTTCTCTTCATTTAAGAAGTAATCAGTGTCATAATGTTTAGATATTTCTCTGGTTTAAATAATATTACGAAAACAAATCTCAATTATGTAAAACAAAAACTTAAATAACTCTTTGTTCGTTTTTAATGCTTGAAATGAATGCATTCCGTTCTTTTAATCATCTGTAGATGATAACACACAATGTTCACACCACCACTGAAAACCATAAATTCAATTTTCAATTTCTCAAAACTGGCCACAAAGATTCAATGTCGACACAAGAGGAGGAAATGTGTGAGATCTTTGCCGTGTGGGTGGCACAACTCCCTTTAAGCTCCAAACTCAATCTGCTGTTTGACTTCTCTGCTCAATCTCAGCTCTTATCTCAATGTTTACTCAGCAAACCGGTTCAACACAGCCCATCAGTGTTTGCTGTTACACACACACACTGCTCCATAACACTGTTTAATTCTCTGCCACGGCAAAGCTCCGGCAGCTGGACAGTCTCTCACTCTGCTGAACCGGACTGACTCTCCTGACTCAGCGTTTCACATGTCCACGAGCAGCACCGGGTTATTAGTTACCGGTGCCAAAACACAACGACATCGCTCGGCACCACCAGCCGCTCCCACACCGTACAAATCACAGCAGCCTCGCTCAGTTCTGAGACCGTACCTGTTGACGGGGCACCAGGTTATCTCTCTGGCTGGCAGCCGTTTATATCCAGGTGTTGTGAGCTTAAGCGGAGCCCTGTGGTTTGCATAGTGATTCCTTCGGGTCTCAGGCAGAGTGTGTGGCTGCTCGGCTTGTCCCCCCGGGAGCCACGGAAACATTCCCTGGGAGGAATTTGCCTCAGGAGCCTCTTGATCTGCTGTTATAAATACACTATACAGTAAACACAGCAACGTCCTGGCAGGCTTGCACAATGGGTTCTGCAAAGGTCCAAAGACGGCTTTGAAGTGAAGCCCCTCTGCTCTGTGATTCTTGCGGAAAGCCGAGTCTCCAGGTTCTGCTCCCGCTCGATATTTTTCCAGGGACAACTTTCAATGAATGCCTCCATCTCTCAGCTGTCTGCCCTGCTCACTGCATGCTGTGGGTTACGCAGCAGCCAGGCTTGATTTGGCAAAGGCTCAGCTGCATCTCCGTCAGTGAACTAATCCGGGATTTAGCCGATCGGAAACTCAACGAGCAGGGCTCAGGGCCTATGGCCACCCCCCCACGGCTTCCCCTCTCCTGTGGCCACAGACTTCACGCGGGCTATCACGAACATTACAGCACGCAGAGACATTCACATGTTATAAAAACTAATAAGTTTGAAAAGGCTTTAAAACAAGAAATCCACAACCAGGGCTGGAAATCCAAAGCAGCCACCGGCAACGTGCTGGTCCACTGTTGTTTCAAGCTGGTGAGTTTGTGTTCTCTTCAGTGACTTTGGCAGATGACCAGAGATAGTTTGGAAATCCTATTCTGTCTGACCGGATGCTGTTGGCTGGATTAAACCAATGAAAATAACATTTCTGCTTAAACTCAAATAAATATCTCAAACAAAAACATGGAAAAATGCGTCAGTTCAAGAGCCCTGCATTTGCATCTGCACTAGGCAACGAATAGTCTAACAAAGAGCAGTCTATATAACTCAGGCATGAGGAGCCAGCACAAAAACACAGCTTAGGACATGACAGACACAGCATTTCACATTGCAGGAGCTAATTCAGTTAGGGGGATCACTGAGGGGCTCTGCTGCTTAATTGGGTGACTTGCAGATTAAGGTAGATTAATAAAAAGCCACATTCCAATGAAGCTTCTCTATAAACTGAGACCATTGAGGGTCACAGACACTTACAACACTGAAATGAGAGGTTATGAAACAGCAGCTTACCTCTTTTCAACACTCCCTAGAATGCCCAGCTTGAAGGCATCTCCAGGGTTAAAAGAATCCAGAGGCATAATAAGCAACTTTCCGTTTCAACCAACACATTTACAGCACCGGCGCCGCTACGCAGGATTTTTTCGGCAAAGCAAAAAACTTTACAGCACATTCACAAACATTCCAGGGAGCTTTTTAGGCAACATCTAATCTCCGCAGCATGCCTGCTCCGACACTGTTGCATAATGTGGAAGCATGCTCCTCTGATCAGTGGGGCCCATTAGTCCCGTTGTAAATACACAGGAAAGCTGGATGTGGATGAGCAGATTATTGCAGCGCAGCCTTTTACAACCACCGAGGGAAAAGTCCTGTTAATCAGTAACCACACTGCAATAAGAAGCAACGTGTATTAGACACTATGTATACAAGCAGAGAGCAGATTATGTATACACACATATTATTGTTCACTTTTTTAAAAACTGTATACGACCAGAAAAGGCGTCTTTCTCCTTCTAGAATATTGGTGAAATTGGCATCACAAGACAGTGAGCACACACAGGACTGGTGGAGATACTGATGCAACCCTGTGGCAACATCAGGCACCAACCAGGGGCCAGGTCAAGGGGCCAAATCAATAATATGTAGTTTTGGCTGAATTAATTTGCCATCAGCAGAGAGTCACTTCTTTCAAACCCCAGAACATCTCTCCAGCACCTCAGCAAAACACCAGAAAAGAGGCAAAACCCAGTGAGCTGCACCAAAACCATCACACGTTCATTCTTCTTAAGCGTTCTTTAGATTACTCACAGATAAGTGAGAGTGTTTCTCGTCTGTTCCCACAACTGAAGCTTCCTTTTCAGGAACTGTCACACATCAACCCTGAAGGCTAACTGACAGCTAGCTAGCGTTAGCTTCAAGTCTCCTGCAGGGTTGTAGCACACAAAAATCCCTTATATATACATATGTATTATATAATATGTCAGTAGGAACAACACACTCATTCACAGGAAACATTAAATCCATGTAAACACTTCAGATCAGGAGCATTTCATGTGATTGTTGTGAGCTAACTCTCCCTGAGCGACTCTTGCATCATCTGTCCTCTACAACCACAGCTTTTAAAACCAAATAGACAACACGTACGAACATAACATGTTAATAAAGAAATTAATAAAAACACACGCAGGAGTCTGAAGTTTCTCCAAATGGCTGAAATTCGTCTTGACAACTTGTGATGACACCAGTCTACAGGCTAACGATGCTAGCTGCGTTAGCACGAGCTCCCAGTGGAAATATGTGTTGTTGACAAACTAACACAAACAACTTGGAGTAAACACAGGACGAGCTGAAAGTGAAGCGAGGGTCTGGTGTTGACAAACATGTGGACAAACAAGCCGGACACGCAGAAAGTGTGAGAAGAAGAAGCTAAAGCTAACAACGCTAAAGTTAGCTAGCTACGCGCATAGGCGGAGTTAGCATGTGAAGCTAATTCCCACATGCCGGGATCTCACCTTGTTTTATAGAAACCAACGCAATGTCTGCTTGTGTGTGTGTCTGCGTGTATGTGTGTGTGTGCGTGCGAGACCGGTTCTGTCGCTAACAGCATTAAACAACCCTCATGCTTCCACCTAGCAGCTCATGCTAACGGGGGGTTAGCCCGCACACTTGCCTGGACTAACTTCACGGATCCTCGGGTGTAGCTGCTGTCGTCCTCCGGAGGAAAGAGACCGAAACCCCGCCGTGTTATTTCCCTTCTGTCCGGGGAGTGGGGGGTGTCCAGAGGCTAAAGAGCTGCTCGCCTGGAACCCGACGCTAACGTGAAGGTGCAGCGTTCCTCCTGGTTGTCAGGTTCCTCAGGTTCCTCAGGGACCCCTGACCTCCGACCTCTGACCCCCGCGGGCAGCAGAGCGAGGGGCGCAGCGACCTCTAGAGGCGAGAACTGTGGTAACACCAGGGTGACCGCACAGGGAAACATGTGGAGGAAGAGCTTCCTTATTTACTACGGAGGCCGGGAGAGACCAATTTGAAGAAAACACATGCAAATAGAAAATACGCCTAAAAATGTAGAAAATATGTTCATCAATTTGATGTCACATTCAACACAACACAACTAGCTGAAAATAGCAAATACGACAATACATATGTTTCCAGGGTACCAGAAAAGTGACTGAGCTGTAGTTCAATGCTTTATGTAGTTATAGTATTCATCTTTATCATATAAAACTGTGAAGAACTCATTAAATCTCTTCCTGTTTACTTGTATATTCCAATATAAGCACTAGACGATTGTGTGTAGTTTGTTGTTCATTGTTTGGAGTCGGATGATGTATTTGCTCTACTTTGTTTTGTAATTTTGGGCATTGTCCGTCTCTGAAGGAATAGATCCTATCAAATCCAGGGGCATAACACCTTCAGGCTGTATATTTATTTTTTAAATGCACATTTTATATTTTATTCATGCAATCTTTAATTATCATGCTTTGATGGAGCGTCTCTGATTTTAACAAAATCGTACTTGTAGGTTAAACTTTTATAACCTCTGTGAAAACAAACATCTTGAATCTGTTTAGTTTTATTAGATTTATGTTGTGTGAACATTTTGTAGTGTTACAATTACTATTGCTAATTCAATTAACCTCAACACTGATTTCTTTATGTCACACCATGACCTCATTTCTAACTCATTAATATGCAAATGTATACATGTAGGCCAAACTCTAATCAGGTCATTGGCTCCAGATTGTTCTTGTGTTACAGAATCTGTTTGTGTTTTTATGTGAACACATTAGTCTTTACATACCACATATCCAGTACAAATCTTTTATTTATTATTCTTAAGTTATTGTGTGACAACATACGTTCCACATACAAACATCAGTCTATAGTCATCACATGCAGAGAGCACAGTAAACCTGATTAATCTGAGCAAATGACTTGTTTGAGTGTGAAGTCTGCAGAAGAACCTGTTCATCAGACTGAGCTGACATTGTGTTTTCATGTCTTTAATTTTAAATGACTGACAAATAAAACATCTGAGCGGTTCAGTGTCGATCCTCTGGACTGAGTCAGTGACTGTGAAGCTCGACCACAGCTGGTGGATATGTGACTAACCCGCCGGGCAGCTAACAAACCAACATAAGTCTGGTCCAGTGGTGTGAAAACATTAGTCCGTTGTCACATGTTGAAGAGACAAAGGTGCGTGAGGATGACGTTTAGAGAACAGCACTGGATGTTCCTCGAGCAAAGAAGGAGGCTCCTTTATCATGAACCTTGTACTGAAAGAGTTTCTTCTGTGTGTTCTGTCCATCGCCTTCTTTCCTCCTCCAACACACCTCCACCTGAGAAAAGACAACAAAGGGCTGAAGGGTTAATCACACTTTAAATGAGAGGTTTTCACATTCACATATTCTCAGGCATTAACACCAGCTAAGTCTAATAGTCTAACAAATAATGCTCCAATGGCTTTTTAAAGGCCTTGGAACATTGGTTCATCTATTCAGTGTTGGAAAAATGATGTTCAACTACAAACAGAGGTAACACACACAAACACACACACCTGGCCGTGGATGTCCCTACAGTATCCGGTTGGGAGACCCTGTACATTGAGACTGAGGCTGCACTGGTGGGTCAGGCCCTTCAGGAGAAGTTCTGAGCCTTCGTCATCTCCGCCATCCTCCTCTTCCTCCCCATTGCAGCGTACCAGCATCACCATGTTGCCCTGCAGGCACAGTTCAAATCATAGTTTAGGTCACATAAATGCTTTAAACAGAAGGTCATTCAGGACGGTTTAAAGCTGCGATGCAATCCGAGTCAAGGGGCAGGAATCGAACCTGTAACTGGGAGCAGACTGTGGCTCGGCAGTAGTGACTGAAGTCCAGCACGGCTCCAGCGCTGACCCCCAGGCTCAGCAGCACACTGACGTCATCCACCAGCAGAACGGGGGGGGCCCCACTCATCTTCTTCCTCTCCGCCAGAACTTTGTAAACTGCACCGGACAAACTCGTACAAGCGCCGCAGGCCGACGGTCGGATCCCTGAAGAAGATGCAGATAAAGAGACACAGGCAACAGAGCATGAGTCTTGAGATGTTTATTACAGGGTTTCCACAGAGAAACGTGGAGGTGAAGAAATGATAAGGTAGACTTCACAAATACTTGATATGAAAGTGTAAGAATTACAAACTGACAGAAACATCTATAAATGGAAACAAACAAAGGCTTAATAAATTACATTTGACAAAACCAGTTATGATGTATTGTACCTGATGAAGTCCATGGCCTCACTTCCTGTATCAGTTTTTTGAGGAATCAAAAGAGTCAATGATTCGTTCAGTCCCTCCAGAAATATCAGCTGACCTTTCTCCTTCGCTTGTGTTAGACTGACACCCTGCAAACACACAACACAAACACAAACACATTAAGATGTTGTCATCATTTAAAGCAAGCAAAGCCAACAGGTATCACTATTTGCAGCGCATGTGTCGACAAATTGATGAAGTAATTTTATTAATTTGCAGTGTGATTTTGCCTCAGTACATTAGTCACTTGGTTAATAACTAAAAGTTCTCCTAATGTAATAAAACTTCGGTATTATTGTTATATATTAGTTGTAAGTTGCTTCAGATAAAATAGAGTCTGTCAAGTAAAGTTATGTAAATGTCATGTATGTGATGTGAAACACTTGTGAAAAGGAGCTAAGGATGAAAGTAGATGAATGACAATAATTCATCTTTGAACATAAACATCATGAGGCCTTTATTTAATACTTTAATAACTTTCTGTGGACAGTGTGACAGGTGTGGTCAGACTCACCAGCCTCTGACTGACTGCACTGTAGTGACTGAACGACTGAACCAGGCCCAGGAAACACACTTTGCAACGAGCTGAAACACAAAACACACACATAAAACACATGTTTACTCCCTGACACACACACACACGCACACACACGTGGTCACATCTCACCTCGCAGGTAGAGGGACAGGAAGTGGTGAACCAGGAAAGAGGCATCACTCTGTCTGTCTGACAGGAGGATGAATTCTCCCTGTGAGGACACAAACATAAACAAACACAACTTGTGATGAACTAGCTGAGATGCTAATGTCTCCACCAGGAACAACAGGAGATGACACGTTAGCATTAGCACCCAGGACAGTGAGTTGTGTCTTAATATATATGTTATATAATAGAGTGGAAGGTGAGTGTCACCTGAGTGAAGCTGTCAGGACCAGAGTTCAGGATGCTGTTGAGCTCCGTGTACATGGCGAAGCTAACTGGCTAAGCTAACTGTCAACAACACGAGCTGACGCGTCCACGTGGGAAACACAGCGGGACAATGAGATAAGTTGTTGTTGTTGTTTGTATTAACTTAAAATGCTCTTGTTGTAAATTCACTGTTGAAGCTGCAAAGTGAGATATTGAGCTGTATTAGCTTTGTTTTTTAACCAGCTAGCTGCGATGCTAACGCCAGGCAGCATGCTACAACACGAAGAGTGTACATATAACAGGAGGTGTCACTCTGCATCTGATTTCTGACAGCGGGAAAGATCCCCTCTGATCACGGGCTAGCTATTAGCTCACGTGTTAGCATCATGTTCACTGCTGCATATAAACAAGTTCTTCAGAGTGTGCTGATTTATTTATTTTAAAATTTCAGGATGAAACTATAAGTTTTCATGCGTTTTTCTTAACCAAGCATCTAATGTTCATGAAAAGCATCTTCCTAGACGATCTTTGGTGACGTGTGGGGACTTCTTCGTCGTGTATCCTCGTTGATTCACAGACAGCGACTTCTGCTGGTGGTGCTGTGTTAATGGTTGACTGGCAGCAGGTGCATTAAGGGGATATAAATCAAGAATAAGAATAAGAATAAGAATAGTAAGAAGAAGACGAATATGAATAACAAGAATAATATAAGAATATTTTAAAATAAACTTGCAGCTAAGTGCCATTTGCATTACAAAAAATATAAAACATTGAATTTACTATTAAATAACTTTAATGGTTAAAAATAATAATTTACATTATCATATAGGCTTTATTATTAGCTCATCTGCCTGTTCAACTATTCCTGGTCCTGTCATGTATTATTTATTCTGAGGCACAAATATCACAATTATAAAAGACAAAGTCATATTGTTTTGTTATATTTCAATTAAATAATATTAATATAATAATACATAATATTTGAATGCAGCTCTCTCATGGTCACTTGAAAGGAAATCACCACCCGTCGATTTCACCATTTCAAATTCACACCTTGTTTTATATTTTATCTCTCACATTCAAAGATCACTACAAAGTTTATCTGCATTAAATAGACAAACAAAAATCCAGCATTCTAATTAATCTCAATCAGGTATCAATCAAATGCATTGAGTAAGTCGTCCATCTTAGTCAGAACAGTGAAGTAACACAACACAGCAGTAAAATGGGAGATGGAAACATTAGCATCCGATCATTGAATCAGCAGATGGCAGTGTGCAGCTCCCGAACATCTCAGCATCAAAGACCTCCGAGAACTGCAACAAATCTGCATTTTAATCTTTAAACGTTTTCTATCTCCTCTGTTTCCTGTGCAGCAGCAGATTTAATACTCAACAATCGGCAACTCCATGTTAGCGAATGGGTTGTATATGGACATGGACCAAACAGAACAAATCAAAGCATACGTTGAAAAATTTTTCTTTCCTCAAAGATGTTTTTCTGTCATTTCATTATTAATTTGATTAATTTCTGGATGGTGGGAGGAAGCAGGGACACGTCATCCATCTTTATTCACACTCTGTGGTTTCACCTGTAAAACACCTGAAATCTTCACTTTGTTCACCTGCTGGCTTGTCTTTGTTTTGTCGGCCGTGTGGAAGTTAAGAGCTCAAGATAACAGAGGGATAGATTTCATCGTTCAGAAAGTCGAGTACCACAGTAAAACTCTTATTTAGTTTATATTCTGCACATGTAGAACGTGTGTTTGTCTCTGCTGAGTCAGACACGAGGGAGTCTTGAAGCACCGGCATCACAGAGCTGTGTCATGTGAGAAGAGTAGCGCAGAACCGTCCGATCAGCTCTCGTCGTTTGGCAAAGCACCGGCTGCTTCTGCTGTAATTGTTACCATCGATTCACCAATAACATAAAAATATACGTCTGTGTTTGTGCTGCTGCAGACGCTGCCAGGCAAGAGGTCAAAGGTCAGATTCATACAGTCACTGAAGTTCTCATGAGTCAGATACTGACACAATACAGCACGGTGCAATAAAATTACATTTCTCAACATATACATCTTTATATATAGTTTATACAATTTGTATTGATCAGTATCTGCTGCTTTTTGATTATTACTGTTTCTTAGTCGCAGTTTTTGTAACACCACCTGTAAATTACATCAATCACTGGTTTAAATATAAAATAAATAAACATTTATTTATAAGTGTTAGATATTACTCCAACTCAGTCAATAATCATGTATTAAACTCAATTTGCTCAAATTAATTCCCACTTGTTCCTCTACTAGAAGATTAAATCTCTCGTCCCGTCCACGCTCCTTGTCCTGATCCAACACTTGAACCTGAATAATAATTCTCCAGCTTCTTGTTTTAACTTGAGAAACACACGTTGAACTACGGAATTGAAACTCCATAGAAAATTCTTGTTCCCTGAATAAGAACTTTGACAGGAGGTTTGTCAGGGGGTGTAGGGGTTCAGCGTCCTGGGTCTGGACCCCTGAAGCTCGTCTATTGTGGGCCCAGGCAGCGACTGGGTACTGACGGGGCTGCAGATGGAACAAGGCGGAGAAGGAGGGTACATGTCGTCCTCCCATCGCAGGACTCGGTCCTTGGCTCTGCTGGGGCTGTTAGCAGTCGTAGCGTGGGGCCTGTTGGAGGTTGTGGGTTCG